>PVIY010017362.1:0-49585 GCA_004026745.1 Myrmecophaga tridactyla
TGAAAACCCTAGGCTTCACTGGAAGCAACAATTTCTTCTTGACACTGCAAAACTCAGAGACCAATGGAGAATGTGAATGCCATAACAAAGTTCTCAAACAACTACAAACCACACAAGCCAAATGGTCTCAAAAATAAACTGAGCACCTCAATTGGATTAACAAGGACCTCTGCCACTGAGTCCATGTCATGCAAACTTCCCAAAACATTGATATCATGATCCACTACTACACCTTGGCCAGAGGCAAAACACTAGACCTTCTTGGCCATGAATCTCTGCCATCAAACTATTATATGCTGTCAGAAGGCCAAAAGAATCACAAGATTGCCTTCATTGTTGCAGGGATGACTGCAATGGGCCTTGTCACCTACAAACTCACCAAGTAATCCGAAATGACCGTGCTTCATCCCTGACTGGGTTGGAGCAACAGTGTCGACATGACCTGAGTAATGAGGCTTGAGTTTTCAATTTGGGGACTTTTTTTGTATGCCTATGTATAGCATCATGAGGATCCCTGAAAAACTATATTATGCAATGTTAGAAGTCAAGTGCTACATGTGGAGGCAAAAAAAAAATGTCTGGACATCTGGCTCACACAATGATCAACAAGGCTCAGAAATCTCTGGAATTATGACACCAAGATGAGCATGTGGCGGTCTGCTTTGCAGCTATGGTACTCTCAGGTCCAACCAACTTATACACAAACCATGGGCAGCTGCCGGAGGACTGTGCACTAACCTGTTGGAAGTTTATAACCTTGATGGAGTACATCTATCATTCTGGAAATGGAACAGAAGTTATCTCAAATACACTACTGTCCCCAAAGATACTGGAAGGGCATCTCAGCCATCAGGAAACTGGCAGTGGCTGCCAAGGACTCTGAAGATGTGGCTCAGGCTTAGTTGCAAAGGCAGGCCATCTGGCAGATATATCTGCTGACCCCAAGGCATGTTCCATGACCAAAGTTTGATTATCTATGTCAAATGAGGTCCACCAGGCCGAATATACTGCTTCTGACACATAATTATTTTCCTCGCAGCCACAGGACTTGTAAAGATGCCCTCTCAGTGTTAAAACATGGCCCCCCACCTCAATATAATCCCTGGCCATGAAAGAGGCAAGTGAAGTTGCAGGTACCCTTAAAGGATCTACAAGTGGCGCCCCATTAGTGGTCTTATCTGCTAGAGGCAGACCCTAGACACAAGTTCATGGGAGAAGTCTTAAGCAGTAGCAAAGCATGGTGTCTCGGTCAGACACAGTTGTGTGGATGTCACTGTGTGGAGACCAGGTTATCATGGAATAGTTCAACTGTACCCTTGCCTAGAGGTTGTTTGGGCACCAGTGCACCCATGAATTGAGGCTTACTGAGAGCCAGAAATAGAATAAAGGGGTTTCCTGGCTACCTGCCATTGTATCAGCTCTGACTGATGAGGTGACTTACCTGACACAGTGAAAAACCATCTAATGCTATCAAAGTCAAGGTTGGGACACAAAAACCCTCTCTGCCCTGCTGTCAGCCTGCAGGGCAAAACTCCCTTCTGATATTGGGGTGAGATACTTGTACCTGCCAGGTTAATTGGAGGGGGGATCACCACCATGTTACTGATCCTCTGTGTTCCCTCCAGGTTTACAGGCTGGGAAGGCCAGTGACAAAGGCTGATGAACCTGTCCTATATGAGCTTCAGGGTGGACCAGCTCATGGCTTTGTCCAAAAAGAGCTGCTTGCAGCCCCTCCCAATACTCAGCTGCTGCCAAATGGTGTTCTCACTTATTCAGAGCAGTAGCTCCTCATTTTGGTTACACTCTAGACAAGAAAGACACATGTTGCACTTGCAGTGTCCTTTATTGTTGCTCATGTGGGCAGTTAATGCTGAACTGCTGTATGTCCTTGGGCTGTAAGCCCAGAGCATTTTGATGTTACACACCACACAATGGTCCTGTTGACTTACTTTGAGCTGTAGGGTATAGTCAACCTTGAGATTAAATCCTAGGAATCTGTTGGCCTGGTCCTGGTGCTTATAAGCTACATGCCTTTCCTAGATGGCCTTCCAGAGCTGCTGCTTGGTGGGCTGACTGACCTCAGTACCCTCTATTGGTGGACAGGTCACCTGTTGGAGCTGGTGTATGTACTCAACCCTAGAGACCACGAGTTAGACAAAGTTTGACCACTGGAGGTAGTCCTCTATAATCCTGTAGGTTGTGGATTGTGAGGCCATGGGAGGAATGGATTGTGAGGATACAGCCAAGATGCCAGCCATCATTCTAGATGGCCTGTGCTGCAGTCTCATGGTGACTTCATTAATACCATTAGGAACCAGTTCTTCCTTCCAGTCAGTGCAAGGGGTAGGCATCGTAATGTTTTCTTTCCAGCTGTCCTTTGAGAAGTAGAAGAGTGGGACTGGAATATAATATTCTTTGTACATCTGGAAGAACTTTTGTGTTTTATTCTGGATCTTCTGGGGGCTGTTGAGGATTAAACCAACAGGATCTTACTACATTACAAACTTTTCCCAGCTGTCGGTGTCTTTCTCATTTCTTGATTCTGGACCTTATGGTATTGCATGTGAATTTGGCACTTGAGAACCCTCAACTCTTCCCCCTTGGCTCTATGGTCATCCTCAATCTCTTCATAGTAGTCAATGAGCTCCCAGGGTCAATCACAGGACATCTTACCTGCTATAGGTGAGGGCTGGCCTTGGTCACTGCAGCAGACAATTTGGACTTTGCATTGCTCCTTCAGGCAAGGAAGGCTTTTAGCAACTCATGGTTCACTGGGTATCTGAATCAAGGGAGGAGGGGCCTGGATGCCCAGGTCTATAAAATGCATTCATCAAGTTTCTCTTGCCACTGAGCAATAAACTACTCAATATATTTGTCCATCATCACCATACACAAAGGATTAAGCCAAGGTAATATCTTTCTCCAAATCAAAGGTAGGGTCATCAGCAACTTACCAAGAATGCACCCAAACTGTTTTATAGCCCACTTCTAAGTATACTGCAGCTTTTATGCGGTCCTATGATAGCCACAGCCTTACATTACTGTAGCTAGGACTGTGATCTTACCTCACACCCACAACCAGACACTGGTTTGATGGCGCGATGCTATATATAATGCTTGTGGGTACAGTTCCTGTCACAGCTCATCATCTGCCCCACCATCAGCCAGAAGCCCCAATTGTTAGTGATGAACATATTTTTCCACTGTAATTTTTAACCTATATATGTGTCCGAACCCATATTAGAAAACATCTAAATGGGCATCTAGCACCCAATGGACAGCCTGGGGCAGCACGTGTCATAGCACAAATGTGTACAGTCTTGAGGCAAATACTTTTTTATGACTAGATTTATACTAGTCATGGGGAGCTCTCAGCATCTAGTATTAATTGCTCTGTTCACCCACCCACCCTACTGCCGGAGTATATGGAAACTATATTTTCTGCATGATTTTTCTGTGAATTTACAACTTCTCTAATAAGTAGATAGATTTTTGTCACTTATTTTAATTTTATTTGTGAATATTTCTAATAACCTCTTACTAGATTTACATTTGAGTTCTTCTGTCATAATCTTCCTTTTAAAATTGGCTTTTTTTTAAAAAAAAAAAGGAAGGACTGAGGGCCCTAAAATTGCTTTTCCCAGGGGTATGAATTTTATTTGCTTTAAATTATGCTGCGAAGTTTAAAAATAAGATACTTTTAGTTCCATTGAACTAATTCCTATATAATCCCCCTAAAGGTTATTAATTTTAGGGCAGCGCTGAGACACATTTCAACAAGTGCCATATTAGAAAGATGAGGTATCAGAGCTGCAGAAGAGATGATGGGATCGCAGCTTTGGTGTGGGGGTAGGGGAATAGGTACTCTCTATTTTTATACCTATGGTGAAGAAACAAAAAAACCTCAAATCTGTCCATTTAAATGTAAATCAGATGCCATTACACTACTATAAGGCAATCATCACGATGAATGCTAACTTTGGGTATTTTCTACACTAATTTTCAATTTTACTAAATTTAAGAACACATGAAAATTAAAGCAAATGGACCAAAGTGTTACAACCAGTGACTCCAGGTGCAGGATTTCAGGTGTCCTTTGAACTATTTAGACACTATGAATGAAGATTTAGGAAAAAAGAGAAAAAAAGACACACAAAGTATGTCACTGATTTCAGAGATTTTAAAAATGCCCTCTATTCTATGTAAAACCTTCCTGCTAAAAGAGAACCTGGGAGAAATTTCATGTGCATTAAAAGAAAAAACTGAGGCTTAGAAGGCAGGAGGATATATAATGCACTATGCATATGATGCCTTTCGCAACATCATCTATTGAGTTTTAAAAGCAAAATATGTGTTTCTCTGGGTCTAGACTGCCATGACAGACAGCCATGACAGACATGCAAAAATCCAGCAGTGCACTGACTTGTACTTCTACAAACGATAAAGGTTTAAAAAACGACATGAAACTTCCATTAAATATGGCCAGTATAACAAACCTCAATAAAATGAAAACATTTTCTGGCTTTGGGAAATGAAAAATGTTTTCTCAGTTGAATGCCTGAGAACTGTCTGGTATTATGAATTTCTGATGTACTGTGTTTTAAATTGGCTATATTTTGAAAGTAAATTACATGGTTTTGATTCTTGTTAAAAGTTTAATGTTAATTCTTCACATTTTCTGTTAGATTTTTGGTTGAACAGTACCAGCTTATCAAAACAAGAATTTGGGGGGGGAAAGATTTACTTTGAGATAAGAGACAGCCTGATAACATGATTTGGGAATCACGTCTTTAGGGGAAAACAGAGAGAATAAAAACCATGTGCTATGAATGGTACCAATACTGAAACAATCTGTCCCAAATCTAAATTTCCCTTTAGGGTTGCCAGGCCTTCGATTGTGATCTGTGAAACAGCAGCACACCCCTCTCTGCTCCTTGTCCAAAGTTATGACAGACAAGGAAAATCCCAACCAGTGGGGCTAAGGATCTGTGTAGGAGCAGGAAGAAGCGAGAGCAAGGGACGTCATTTCCTTTCATAGGAGACTCTAGGGTGCAGCAGCCTGGAGGCTGCCCCCAGGGGATCCAGTGAGCCATAGGTTCATTTCTGGGGAAGTGCAACAGCTGGTTTCAAAAAGTCATCATGGGGGGCAGGCCGCGGTGGCGCAGTGGGAGGGTTCTCACCTGCCATGCCGGAGACCCAGGTTCGATTCCTGGTGACTGCCTGTGCAAAAATAAAATAAAAAAGTTACCATGGTCCACAAATATTGTCTATGA
The DNA here is from genome assembly GCA_004026745.1 of Myrmecophaga tridactyla. Taxonomy (NCBI): domain Eukaryota; kingdom Metazoa; phylum Chordata; class Mammalia; order Pilosa; family Myrmecophagidae; genus Myrmecophaga; species Myrmecophaga tridactyla. Next base: position 5,274 of record PVIY010017362.1, read on the forward strand.
CTCCTTCTCCTCACTCCCCTGCCCCCCTCCACCAGCTTCTAAAACCTACCTCCTCCTTTCTGTCTTGGTTCTCTGCACATTTGGCTGATGATCAGATCTACTAACACTATAAGAAAGTTTCCATGAAATTAAGGTTTTACACAGGTTGACAGCAGGAGCAGAGGAGACCCGGGGAAGAGCGGAAATTAAGGTTTTACACAGGTTGACAGCAGGAGCAGAGGAGACCCGGGGAAGAGCGGGAAGACAGAAAGTTGGGAAAATTGAGGGCTACTCTTTATAGAAACTATAATGAGACAAATGCAAGCGAAAATAAGCCTTTTCCCCGTGCGTGGGCTTGGGCAGCATTCCCCGTCCGGCGTCCTGCACCCTCCCTGTGGAGACCCTAAAAGGTAAAGGCGCCCCTCTTTAAGAGGCCAGCTGTCCATTACCAAGGAGAGACCTATTCGTTTTAGGATGGGGAATTCCTTTACATGAAAAACTAAAATGGAAGAAACTTTGGATGGTGGACGTGACAAAGCAGTGGCACCACAGCAAGAGTTTCTAGACAAAATTAAAGGAGAACCTGACGATGCTCAAGGGTCGGGATGTGCCCAACAGCCAAAATCTGAAGAAACTGAACTGAAAATTAATGCAGTGTTTTCAGTCAGTAACATCCTCTTGCCCAACAGTTGACCCAGGCTTTCAGTTTCTGCTTGCATCATCTGGCCCAAATATATTGCTTCCTTCAGTTCCAGCCACAGCTACCCAGGTTTTTTGTTCTGGTTGTAAAAAATATATATAAGGGACAAACAGCATATCATATGACAGAGTCTACTCCGCTCTTTTGCTTCACAGGGTACGTCACCAGATATTTTCCATCTGTTTCCCTACCACCACCTCCCAAGAAAACCTGCACAAAGGTAACCTTTTGTTGGTGTCTTAATTTGGACATTTCTATAACCTTGCTTTGATTGGGACATTTCCATAGCCTTAAACTGTAACCTGCAACTTAATAAATTCCCCCTTTTAAAAGCTGTTCCATTTCTGGTATATTGCATTCTGGTAGCTAGCAAACTAGAACACCATTTAATTAACTATCAAAACCGTGTAAGTTCTCAAAATATCAAGTAGAAAGTTATTACAACTATCAACTCTGCTATAGTAATGGCCTATGTTACTAAACATTTTCAAATTTTTGACTTTGGGAATCTATCTTATCTAATATTACTATAATTGCTTATAGTTGTTTTTTTTAACTTTTTTTATTATAAAATATATACACAAAGCAAGGATAGAAAAAAGCAATAATTTTCAAAGCTATAGTTGTTTTTTTTTTTTAACTGTTTTTTGATTATAAAATATATACACAAAGCAAGGATAGGCCGATGAAGTTCAGAGTTTCTCTCTCAACTGGAGGGGCATATGGTGAACATGGCAATGCCTGCTAGCTTTCTCTCCCAGCTTCTTGTTTCATAAAGCTCTTCAGGGGTGCTCTCCTCAGGGGAGCTTTATGATGAAGAATACTTCTTCTTCATCTCCAAAGGTCTCTGGCTGTATGGGCTCTCTTCCTTTGCAAAAAAAATGTTTCTTCTCTTCTTTTTTTTTAACATGGGCAGGCACTGGGAATTGAACCCAGGTCTCCGACATGGCAGATGAGAACTCTAACTGCTGAGCCACCATGGCCTGCCCTGTTTCCTCTTTTAAAGGAGTCTAGTAAACTAATCAAGACCCACCTGGAATGGGTGGAGTCACATCTCCCTCTAATCAAAGGTTAATACCCACGATTGGGTGAGTCACATCTCTGTGGAGATAATGTAACCAAATTCCCACCCAGCAATATTGATGAGGATTCAAGGACATGACTTTTCTGGGGTCCACTACAGATTCAAACCGGTGCAAATGGTATTTAAGATAGTGTCTAATATTTAGAATTTAAGCAACTCTGATATCTGCATCTGTAGATTTTTTTCCCAGAAGGATTTTTAAAGATCTCCACCTGGTGGGCCCCTAAGTCCAGCCTGAGTCTGCGGGGGCACCCTCATCCACCATGGATGGTGAAAAGGGGAGATGGACAGTGCTTGCTTTGCCCTGGGGGTGCAAGCTCTGGAGCGAGCCTGGAGGCCCCCTGGCTCCTCTAACCTGTGGAGCACGCCCTCGCGCCCACCAGCCCAGCCGGCTCTTCAGGGCCACGGATCATTGTTTAAAGATAAAAGGTTTTTTTAATGATTGCTGTCCAACCTCTATATTACTTAAAGACAGGCTTTTTCCCCTGGACTTGATTTCCTATTCAAAACCTATTGAACACAAGCCTTATTGATACTACTTTGGAGGCAGCACCTTCGAACTGCGCAGAGCACACTGAGAGCGCTGCATCTGAGATGGATATTATGTAACCTGGAAATATACAGCTACTCCCCAACTCAGCAACTCTCAAGATGATACTGGAAATGCAGATGATACCAGGAGTTTCAACATGGAGGACCAGAAGATTCGTGTCAAGAGAGGTCCTAAAATCACCTGTTCTCCTTGTTATCTACCCCTTGAAGTTCAGTTATCCCCAATAACTGTGTAGCTATCTCTCTGTTGGAAATCCTACGGTTCCAGGAAAGCCACTGAACCCCAGAGCCATTTATGATGTTTTGAAACAATTGAGCTGTTAGAAAAATCGTCCTCATTTTAGCCAAATTCTGCCTCCCAGGAACTCACACCCACTAGTCCATATGCTACCCTTTCAGATGCCAAAAGTCAGCAATCACATTCTCCCATCCCTTCTTGGCTCCAGACTAACACAGTTTCTCCAACAAACTGTACACGTTGCTTTCCTAGTTAATATTTCATTTTATTTTTATAAATCTTTGACATGTATGTTATTATACATTAACATACTTTAAGAATTCAGTGGTTAGCCCAAAGTCACTAGCTGGAAGGTGACTCAACCCAGGCTTCCTATGCTCCTTTAGCTGCAGTTGATGTGGCTTTGGTCCGTTCATGATCTTTTCACACTCATCTGTGGGCACAAGTCCATGATAAAGCACCCATTACTAAGTCCAATACCAAGGGTGGGGTGAGTTACTAGGAGCAGCATGAGACATCGTGTCTGTTGTTTGCTCAATTTCATAACGGCTTCTTTGGCACCATGCTCACTATTTAAATAATTTTTTGCCATTTACAGATCAATATATGTTCATTGTAGAAACAAAGACAGAGAAATAATCCAAAATTTCATCTACTTAATAAAACCACTACAGTTTCCCTATGTATATGTTTTCTAATAAAATAGGATCATATACTGTTTTGTAGTCTGCTTTTTAAACTTAATAATCTGTCCCTGTTTTTAAATATTTCCCATGACATCATTTTGGTGATCACATTGTATTCCACCATATGGATATCCTATATACTTTTTTCATTTTTATTAATAAAACCAATCAACATAAAAGACAAGCATTCTTAACATATGAACATTCCATACTTGGTGTGCAATCAGTGGCTCACAATATCATCATATAGTTGTATATTCATCACCATGATCATTTCTCAGAACATCTACATGACTCCAGAAAAAGAAATGAAAAGAAAAAAAAAAACTCGTACATACCAGACTCCTTACTCCTCCCTCTCATTGACTGCTAATATTTCCCTCTACCAAGTTTATTTTAACTTTTGTTCCCCCATTATTTATTTATTTTTAATGCATATTTTTTGCTCATCTGTCCATACCATAGATAAAAGGAGCATCAGAACAAGGTTTTCACAATCACACAGTCACTTTGAGAAAGCTATATCATTATACAATCATCTTAAAGGAACATGGCTACTGGAACACAGCTCTACAGTTTCAGGCACTTCCCTCTAGCCACTCTAATACACCTTAAACTAAAAAGAGGTTATCTATATAATGCGTAAGAATAACCTCCAGGATAACCTCTCGACTCTATCTGAAATCTCTCAGCCACTGACATTTATTTTGTCTCATTTCTCTCTTCCCCTTTTCAGTCAAGAGGGTTTTCTCAATCCCTTGATGTTGAGCCTCAGCTCATTCTAGGATTTCTGTCCCACATTGCCAGGAAGGTCCACATCCCTGGGACTCATGTCCCACATAGACAGGGGGAGGGTGGTGAGTTTGCTTGCTGTGTTGGCTGGAGAGAGAGGCCACATCTGAGCAACAAAAGAGGTTCTCTGGGGGTGACTCTTAGGCCTAATTTTAAGTAGTCTTAACCTTGGATATGCTATCTTTTAACCAATGCCTTGTTGTTAGAGATTTATTTCTAGTCTTTTTGCTACTATAAACAATTTTGGAATGAATATGGAGTTAAATCTTTCATACACCTGTGACATCCTTTTCATAGGATAAATGCTTACAAGCAGTATTGCCAAACCCAAGATATTCACATTTTAGGATTTTCTCATCTGAATTGCCAGATATACTTCCAAAAATTAGAAGTATAAAGCCTGATAATCACAAACCCTTAACATTACTATGTACTATGTTTTATATTGTTTTTGTCAATTTAATGGAACGAAAATAGTTTCTAAATGTTAATTTGTATTTTTTTCATATATTTTGTGTCCAATGTTATTTTTCTTTTATAAACTTCCTATTAGTATCCTTCCCATATATTTACCAAACATTTACTTTTTTCTTGCTGAGTTCTAGGGTAATTCACACCTCCCTGTTAAGTAATATGGTCGGCCAAAACTTCCAGACTCTTTTCATGAATTATGAATTCAAACCAGTCTCTTCTCCCCAGTGTCTGTTTTACAGCTTTGCAAGTTATCTTGGTGGTGATTTATTTTACATTTACAGCTCCCCCCAATACACTTCATTTTGTTAAATTTGCTCCACTGTTGCAAGAGGTTAAAATATTTTGAGGCATCCACCAGTTCAACATATTTACCTGGGTCACAATAACGGCGATTGTTGAAATGACTGCATTCAGTTCTGAGTAGGTATCATTCATCATAGCTTCAATCAGTCCCTTTTGGGTTATGTCAGAGCTCTCACTCATTTATTAGTGTTTGCCTGCCATTGAAGATACAAATGATGCATCAAAGAAGACACGGCCTTAGCCTGCAGGTAGCTTAGAGACTTTTGATCAAATATTCACATAACAAATATTCAAACAAAAGTTTAAATGCTGTGAAGGAAGATCAGGGAAGACTTCCCTCAGGAAGTGATATTTGAGCTGAGATCTGAAGAGAGGAGGCATTTGCTAGAGAGGAGGAGAAGGAAGATGTTACTGGCACAGGTAAAGCAAATGCAGAGGCCCTGTTTGAACTGAAAGACCAATACAGTGAAAAGATGGAAATGTGGAACAGACTGGCCTTAGAGAGGTAAGAGGGGCCAAAACATGCAAGCCCTCTAGGCCATAACAGAAGTGTTTTCTTTACCCTAAGAACAATAGAGAGGCATTGAAATACTTTAATTAGGAGGAGGGGGTGGTTTGGTGACTGTGCTGGTTTAAAAGGATTATGTACCCTAGAAAAGCCATGTTTTAATCAATCAAATCTTACAGGAGTAAAGTTTATTTTAATCCCTATTCAATAATGTAGGTTGGAATCTTTTGATTATATTATCTCCACGGAGATGTGGCACATCAATTGTGGGTATTAACCTTGGATTAAAGGGAGATGTGACTCCACCCATTCCAGATGGGTCTTGATTAGTTTACTGGAAATCTTTATAAGAGGAAGCATATTGGAAAAAGCTTCAGAATCACAAGATAGACATGAGAACTACCAGAGCCCAGCTTTGGAGATGAAGAAGGAAAACGCCCTCAGAGAAGATTCATGAAACAAGAAGCCTGGAGAGAAAGCTAGCAGACGTTGTCATGTTTTTCCATTTGAAAGTGAAACCCTGAACTTCATCGGCCTTTCTTGAGTGAAGGTAACCTCTTGTTGGTGCCTTAATTTGGACATTTTTACAGCCTTGCATAAATTGGGACATTTCCATGACCTTAGAACAGTAAATTAGCAACTTATTAAATTCCCCTTTGAAAAGCCATTCCATTTCTGGTATGTTGCATTCCAGAATCTAGCAAACTAGAACAGTGACCATGATCAGATTTTCACTTTGGAGTGATTGTTGTGGCTATGTTGAAAAGAAAAGATTGGAAGGAAGTCACAGTGCATACAGGTCCATCAGTTGAGCCCATTTCAATAATCCAATCAAGAACATGATGGTGGGTTGGTCTAGGATGGTGATGGTATAAAGTGAAGAAAATAAGTCTGAAAGAGATTTAGAAATAAAATCAATAAGATTTAGTGAGAAATTGAATGTGGAAAATATGGGAAAAGGGAATATCAAAGATGATTCCTAGAATTCCGTGCATGTAAGTTTCAGGAATGTAATCTCAGGGGTCCCATAGTTGTCTACAAGTGTGCATGTATGCGTGTGTGTGGTTCATTCCAATGCCAATCTAAAACTTCTTCTAAGCATATTCTGGATAATCAGTATGACCACCCTTCAAAGCACATAATGTCACATATTCTGGATCCTGTGTTTGCATTTGCGTCCAGAATTCTGTCAGACCAAAGATCAGCTGGGGAAACACTGTTTAAGGTGTAGTGGATTGACAAGCATGCCTCACAGTGATGATTTGACAGGTCCTCGTGTCAACTGACAAGCTGCAAGTGTAGCACTAAAATTGAATTCTTAGTTATAATTGTCAGTTATAAAGACAAGGTTTTGAAGAATAAAGTCACATGTTCATAAATATTTCAAACTTTTATTTCTTAATTTAGTTAATAAGTTGTCTTTGAATTCTCATTACAAAAACTTCTAGGTAAAGAAATTTTCTTCTTTGTCATAAGCTAATTAGAAGAGTCCAACAGGTATTGGGAGAAAAAAACAAAACAAAACATGGGCTCAGACCAAGGGAAGGAAAAATATGAGGTCATATAGAGCTGTGGAAATGAAGTCTTATAGGATTTTGAGTCGATAAGAGAGGAGGGAGCTTTAATTGGCCTAGAATATGCGCTGAATTCAGAAGAAACTGGGTAGTAGCAGTAAGGATCATATCCATGCCAGTAGACATAATTTCAAAAAGAAAATAAGTAACCATCAAATAAATTTGAGTAAAAGGTAATGTGGTACTGGCATAAGGATAGACATACATATCAATGGAACAGAATTCAAAGTCCAGAAATGAAACCTTACATTTGTGATCAATTGATTTTTTTACAAGAGTACCAAAACCACTCAATGGGGAAAAAATATCTTTTCAACAAGTGGTGCTGGATCAACTGTCTATACACATTTAAAAGACTGAAATGAACATCTTCCTTACACCATACACACACATACACACACACACAACTCAAAATGGATCATAACTTAAATGTAAGAGCTAAAACTAGAAAACACCTAAAAAAAAACACAACAGTAAATCTTTATGAGCATGGATTAGGCAATCCTTCTTAGGTAAAACACCAAAAGCACAAGCAACAAAAGGAAAATAATAGGATTTCATCAAAATTAAAAACTCGTGTGCTTGTGATGGTTAATTTGATATGTCAGCTTGTTTAGGCTATGGTACTTATTCAATCAAATGCTAATTTGTTTTGCTGTGGAGGTAGCAGAGCAATTGGGGTAAATGGGCCCCATCCAATCAGTTGAAAGACCTTAATAAAACTGAGCTTTCCCTGCAGAGGAAGAAATTATGCCTCAAGACCGCAGCATCACTCCTAAGCATTCTCAGCCTGCTATCCTGCTCTACAGATTTGGGATTTAACAGTCCCCATAATCACGTAAGGTAACTCCTTGAAACAAACCTCTTCACCCATATTCATATTCTCTCTCTCCTTCCCCCACCTCTCTCACTCTACGTCTCTCTCTATGTCTCTCTCCTTCTCTCTCTCTCTCTCTCTCTCACACACACACACACACACACACACACACTTCTAATTTGGTTTCTCTGGAGAAGGCTGACTAAAACATGTTATCATCAAGAAAGTGAAAAAAAGCCACAAAATGGGAGAAAGTATTTGCGAATCATGTATCTGATAAGGGGCATGTATCCAGACTACATAAGAATTCTTACAACTCAATTAAAACTATATAAACTATCCAATTAAAAAGTAAGCAAAGGCTCAAAACAAGCATTTTTTTCAAAGTAGATATACAAATAGGCTGTAAATACATGAAAAGATGCTCAATATCATTAGCCATTAGGGAAATATAAGTCAAAACCACAATTCAATACCACTTCCCAAATGTCTGTCATCTGTTGAATGAAATAAAATGTGGTACATTTCTAACACAGTGGAATATTATTTGGCAATGAAAAGAAATATTGATACATGCTACAACATTATGCTAAGTGAAAAAAGACTGTCACAAAAGACCATATATTGTATGATTTCATTTACATGAAATATCCAGAATAGGCAAATCTATAGAGACCTAAAGTAGAATAGTGGTTGCCAGGGACCAAGGGTGAGGGGAGTGATAAGGGAAAATGGGGAATGACTGCTTAAGGATATGGGTTTCTTCTGAGATGATGGAAATGTTCTAAAATTGGCTAGGTGATGGTTGCACAATTCTGTGAATATACTAAAAACCATTGAATTGTCCCCTTTAAATGAATCATACTATGAGAGTAATATCTTAATATTGCTGTTTTTAAGAAATCCATCCAAAAATAAATTTTAAATTTGATTGCCAGTTATTTTTAGGCATAATTTACATAAAATATGATGGAGTTTTTAACTTTATAGTTTAATGAGTTTTGACAATTGAATGCATCCATGTAATCACTACCCCCAAATAGAATATGGGACATTTCCATCTCCCCCAGGAAGTTCCCCATACCCATTTCCATTTAATCCAAACCTCTCCCCCAGCCTGCCGCAAGAGGCAATCACCATCCTGATTTCTATGACTACAGCTTAGCTTTGCCTATTCTTGGACTTCATATGAATGGAATCACAGTACATATTTTGTGTGTGTCTTGCTTCCTTATACAAATATACCACATTTGGGTCATTACTCGTTTCTGGCTATTAGGAATAAAAACACTATGAATATTTTTTTTATATTCAAGATCTTTTCAGCACCAAGGATCACACGGAGTTCCCTCCCCTTGGATCTGGACCACCTGCAACTGTCTGACAAATCAGCATATGAGGCGAGCGACACTGTGCCATTTCAGGGCCCAGGTCTTAAGAGACTAGCAGTCTTCACGTCCTATCTTTGGGACCACTCTTTCTGGGACCACTAGGTACAGCTATCCAGCTGAAGGGATCACATAGAAAGGACCTAGACTATCTGAAAAGGGAGTGTGGCTCAGCACCAAGTGACCACCATCCAACTAAACTGACCCCCACTCCACTAAGTTCTCTGCCTGAATCCCTGACTCACAAAATCGTGAGCTCCAACCATTCATAAAATGATTGTTGTTTTGTGCCACTACGTTTGGGGCTAGTTTGTTACACATCAGCAAATAGCCATGACAGGGTAGGTAGGACTTGCTTTGTGTCTGGGGCTCCAGGGAAACCCTGTTCCATTTTATCAGTCTATATGCAACTGCTAAAAGTGTGTCTGGTTTCTCCCTCAATGGAAGGATTAACTACTCCTCCAGCTGTACTCCTAGGGATGAAAGCAGCCATGAGTCTCTTCTCTCCTGGGAAGGAATCATTCCTTTCTGGACTTTAGTTCATTTAGATTTCTTTGCCTCTTCAACTCTTTGAAGGGTTTTTCAAAATTTGTCTTGTAGCTAATGAAGATTGTTCATGTTATTAGAATGAGAAGGCATTCTCTTGTGACTTCCTAAATCCAAACCACAAACTTGTATTTAACTTTTTAATATATTTTGCCTACTTTTTTTTTGGGGGGGGGAGAGGGGGCAGTGCATGGTCTGGGAAGTGAACCCGGGTCTCCCACATGGAAAGCAAGCATTCTACCACTGAACCACCCATGCACCCCTGCTTACATTTTAATAAGAGCTAATACATAATGAGTTTATACCTATATTTTATGTTCTTCCTTTTTATAATATTATAATAAAAATATTCTGCATTAGCATTGGCTCTGAGAGAAGTCTTTCAAGTTCTCCTTACATGTAATAGCAGTAGGTTAGGTCAGTCAGTTGATTATGAACTTACCTAGTTTTATGCTGCACTTCAGCCTGGATTCCCCATCTCTTCCTTGAGAGTATATTGGAATATCTTGTCATATTTCTCATAAAATTCTGATCCACTATATCTATAGAATTCCTTCGATGTATGAATACATCAATACTAGATGTAGATAAGTATAGGTATAGGTACAGATAAAGGAATAGATGCGTAGATAAAATTGGTCTGCCTCAACTTTATTCTTAATGAATCCATGCTGGTGCTGATGAGTATCACGTTCTGTTCTTAGTGACTACAAACCCACATAGTTCGGTGTCAACTCATGGATCTCTCGTTTGTTAAATCTGTCATTTTTCAAACCCTTTCATTGAAATCTGGCACTGCATTATCTTGTCTCTATTATTCTGGCACTCTTTTTAAAGCATCAGTGTGGTAGTTAGATTCAGGTGTCAACTTGGCCAGGTGAAGGCACCTAGTTCTATTGCTGTGAACATGAGCCAATGGCATGTGACCCTCATCTGTTGCCTATTACATCTGCAGTCAGCTAAGAGGTGTGCCTGCTGCAGTGAATGATGTTTGACTTCATTGGCTGGTGCTTAAATGAGAGAGCTCAACATAGCACAGCCCAAGCAGCTCAGCATTCCTCATCTCAGCACTCGCAGCTCAGCCCAGGCCTTTGGAGATGCAGAAAGAAATCACCCCTGGGGAAAGATGTTGGAACTCAGAAGACTGGAGAGAAGGCCAGCAGAGATAGCCTTGTACCTTCCCACCTAAGAAAGAACCTCAGTTGAAAGTTAGCTGTCTTTCCTCTGAAGAACTAACAAAATAAATCCCCTTTTATTAAAAGTCAATCCATCTCTGGTGTGTTGCATTCCAGCAGCTAGCAAACTAGAACAATGAGTTTCTAGGACTTGTTTCACAAGTCCTTCTGCATCACAGAAAAAACTTACAAAATGAAAGCTCAAAGAAATAGCATTATTTCTTATTTTCAGATGATTCTCAAATTGTGAGTAGATGAAATAATTGGAAGATTATTCTCATATGCTAAACGACTCCCTTCTAGAATGGTCTATTTTATGATAAATCCCATTGAGCCATACTTATTTGAATTATACCAAAGATAGAGTAACAGTAAATAACATCATAGCACAGTTCCAAGGCATTGGATTACCTTAAAAGTGATTTTATGATAGTCTGACATACAACATTTACTAATGTGTAATGTTTTAAAGCATTCTTGTAAAAAGTTCTATCTCTACCACTGCTCCAGACCAATAAAAATTTAGGAAAGACTTCTTTTTGTCCCAAAGTCAGATTTTCTAACACTGAAAATAAACATGTGCATAATTGTGTATCCTAATTCCTGTGATGATTGTGCTTCCTATGCTGAACCAGATCTCATTTCTTATCATTGCAAAGATTTCCTGGAAAAACAAACCTCCATTCCTGTTGGGATTTAACTAAATAGAACTGGATTTTTAGTGTTAAAATTGCTAGCGGCAGAATTGGAAAAAAATTATGAATAGTTCTTTCCACAGAGAAAGGAAAATGCCAGATATCCTTTCATCAGGAATTGAGCATCTTTTTCCTATTTCTCCCCAGGAAGTGCTGTCAACAAACTTGAAACAAACACTGCTTTGCAGATGGCGTCACACTTGTGGTTCGCTCCTCATATTCATCACTGAACGTGGCAAAACATTCCTTTGTCTTTACATCAGACACTAGCTGAGGGCCCATAGCCTGAGGGACTATAAATATTTTCAAATAAAAAAGAATTATAACCTGTTTTTCTGTTCTTTCACCCAGATGTTTGCATTGCTGGTATGTACTTTTCCAGCTCCACTGCAGACTGATCTTCAAAATGATAAAACCTATTGAGATGCTGTATATTTCAATTTCCCATAATAATTTTACAAAAATACCCAGGGCTGATGAAATGTCAAGGCATATATCTTCATAGCTATCTAAATCCAAGGTGATTATGATATCTGCTTCCCCACAGTAAAATCTCCCTTCCCAGGGAGGTGGGTCCAGGCCCAAGCAGGCCAAGGTTGGGCTTGGGTCTGAGTAAGCAGGTAAATGATGTAAGAAACAAAGGAGGCTAAAAAAACAGCAAGGGAGTGAAAACAATGTCCCAATTGAAGATGGGAAAAGTCAGTCCTGAAGAAGCCAAATCTAGGGCTAAGATAAACTCTGGAAGTGAAGAGTCAGGGAAACAGAAGGATGGAGGAGAAGATGAAGGACACAGGTAGGGACAAGGTGATTTGTCCCAGAACATTTACTATGGGCTGTGCAGTGTTGTTGTTAAGCACTGGGCACATTATGTGGGTGGGTTATATGGACTGGTTTGAAGATATAGAATCAAGATAGGCCTAAAGATCACTCCAGATAACAGAGGCCCCTACATTTCCACACTGGAAGCAGAGGAGTAACAAAACAAAGTCTTCATATTCCTTAACTGAAGATCCTAGGAGATATTTTATTGATAACACAAGACAGTGGAATTCATAAAAATGTCTACATTTCTCTTTCAAATAGCAAGGATTTATGAAAAATAATCTATTTGCTCTCTGAATTTGTGGCTCACCTCTACCTAATGCTCACTTGGGCACCTTCATTCTGATAACAGGCTCAATTCTAGTTCTAAAGCCTACAATGCCCCAACTTAACGTGCTCTGCAACTGGTCCTTTATGTCCAAGTTCCTGGAAGTGGAGCTCTGACTTCCCTTTGGGAGTCTCCTCCCTAGAGGCAAAATCCCTGATCCTGAAGAACGGAAGTCATCTTGGGCCGCATTATCTATGGGTTAATCTCCTGGACACTGAGCTCATCTGCTTTGCTTGGGTTCAAAAAAATATTCAACCCAGAGTCCTTGTTAAAATGTCTGATGGCTTAAGGAGACAAGCCACTCCCTTGGATCTTAGACTTAAGGAGACAAGCCACTCCCTTGGATCTTAGTCAATCATGGTCACAGCCCTTCAGCCACAGCTCTCAGCTAGCTGCACCATCCCAAAACCTATTCCCTACCAGTTGAACTCAACAACTCAACCATCAGACCACTCTGTCCTCCATCCTTTTCTCAAGAGGGAAGCACCATGCCAGATAACTCATAACTACATTTATTAACCAAATGCAGAGTTCAGCAGTTGCTGTTACCCAAAGGTTTGACATGTCAGATCCACCAAGGTACTTATACAGGAACAAATTTCAGGGCTCTCAAAACAGTTCTGGAATATGCTGTCTACAACAGCAGGGATGGGACCAGTGAAAACATTAGCATATTTTTCCAGATCTTAGACACAGTTGATTGTAAAAATATCCCCATTTTCAAAGATGTTAAAATATAGAATCAATGAAATATGGAGTGTTGCCATTTTGGCAGGCTAGCACACAACTTCTACTAGGACCTCTTAGAGTTCACTCCATTTTCTGATGACCCTTCTTCCTCTAGGTCCTGGAACTAATACCTGTCAGCATCTGGTCCTTTTATCTGACCCTCTGGATCGCTATAAATGGCCCAGGACTCTGATCTAATTTTTCTCTCAACCTTAAATCCCCAGAGAAGGACGAGTGTCCTTGCAAACAGATATTTATTGTTCATCTCTTCCTCCTGACCTAGATTGAGTGCTCTCTTCCTCCAAAGCAGCAGGACATCCCACCACAAATCCCTGCACCTTCCTCAAGAGCCCAGCCACCACCCTTAGAATTCAAACACCCATATTTGGGCAGATGTTGGTCTCAGCATTATGGATGCCCGTTGAGATATGACACACTCTATGTTTCTCCTTGGCCTGCCCTTCTCGTCACTCTGAAGAGAAACTTCCTACAATCAGGAGAGATTGCGATGAGAATCTAGAACTTTACCCTACTTAGAAGCTAAGAAGTTAACCTGTTACGGGCTCATGGATGCTGGCAGAAGACATGAGATTCCTAGGTCAGAGAAAAAGGGCTTTATTTCTCAGGCTCAGCAAGCAGCATAAGTTTCATGTTTATGTCAGCTCCCTTTGTCCCCCTAAGTCCAACAGGACAACAGAAAGCAGCCCACACAACAAGTTTGTCTCACAGCTGAGGAGCACTGAGTTTGGGGAACACACCTCCTTTTTAGCAAGGCTGCCCTTTGTTCCAAAGTTATTACCTCATCCCTCAAAGTTGCTCACTGCAAACATGACCCTGAGAAATGGCCTAGGAGAAGAACTGTCAGGGCCCGGCATTCGCGAAAACTCTGACAAGAATATGCAAGGATGCTCAAGGTCCATAGAATGATTGCTGCTCCCAAAAATTGCTACAAATTTCGGCAGCAGGTCTTGGTCACAGAGTCTAAATATAAGATAATATTGGATTCCAGATGCCAGTAAAAAATCATGATTGTTCAATCTTTATCCATGTAAGCCTTGTAATTCTTATTGAAAAAGGATAAAACATTTAAGCATAATACATGGAGAAAATGTATTTAAAAGGAATTTTAGATGTGATTTTGTACTTTCTTTATTAATTTTAATGGTTTTGAGTCTTAATTTCTTCTGTCTTTTCATGAGACCGTCTTAGGTCTTTCTCTCACCAAAACATTCAAATTTCTCAAGAGTTTGCTTCCAACAATGGGTTGTGTTCATCTAAAACTTTCCCAAACTGACAATCATATAAATACAAGTCATATCACAATAGAACATTGCAAAGGTTACAGAATATAGCCTTAAATTTAATTATTTTACTTGAGATTCTTTAGACTGCAAGAACAGAAACAGCTAGCTTCTCATTTTCCAAAAAAAAATGGAATCTGTTGAAGAATCCTGAGGTATCTCAAAGAAACTGAGTATTTCCAAGGCCTGCAAGAGACAGGGTGTGATGGTTGGGTTCTGGTGTCAACTTGGCCAAGAGATTATGCCCAGTTGTCTGGTTAGGCGAGCACTGGCTGACCGTTGCTGCAAGGGTATTTTGTGGCTGGTTGATAAACCAGAAGGCTGGTGTAATAAGTTATCAGTCAATTGATTGCATCTGTGGCTGGTTACATCTGCAATCAACTAAGGCCTGTCTCCCAGGACAAGATAATCCAATCAGCTGAAGACTTTTATGGAAGAAGAGAGACTCACTACTTCAACAAGTGAGCTTCTCCTGTGGAATTCGTCCAGATACTTTGTTGGAGCTGCCAGCTTCACAACCTGCCCTACAGATTTTGGAATCTTCCATTCCATGGTTGCATGAGACGCCTTTATCAACCTCATATTTACATATATCTCCTGTTGGTTCTGTTTCTCTAGAGAATCCTGACTAATACTCAGGGGATAGGAGGTGGCAACTGGGAGTTGTGTAGGCAGCAATATTCCTTCATTTCTTGCCTCCATTTCTCTCTGCTCATCTTTATAAATTCTCTGTCTACAAATAGGGATTCACTGTTTCTTTGTACCAGAGGGGAAGACAGCATTTCATTGCCCAGCTTTGGGGCTTACATCACCTTAGTCAAAGGAACAGCTCAGACATTAGAATTTCTTACAGCCAATTCCAAATTCCTATGAGATCATATCTGATCAACCCAGCTGGAGTCAAGTGTCCACATCAGTTTCTGACTGCAGTCAAATGATTGATTCTTAGGGTAAGGAAGCGTTTCTAGAAGAAGTTGGTTATTGTGGACTAGGCAGATTTCCCAAGATTTCTACAACCTATGCCCTCAGCCAATCATTTATTTATATGATCTGCAAATTCCAATTGAATATTATCTGTCTTCTCGTATTTTTCTGCAGAGAGAATTTGTTTGTATGTTACTTTGCAATCATTTGTAAAATTTGTTCTGGATATAAATATAAAGGTAAAGATAATTTTTCTTCTTTTAAGGGTAAGCTTGTTGTAGGCAGATCCTGTGTCATATTTATCTCTTGCACTTTCCCTGTGCCAGTGCTTAGAGGTTTGCTTTGTACCAGATTAAATATATGTATATGTGGATATAAAGAGAGGTAGAGCTAGAGATAGATAAATATAGAGATGATGGAGAAAGGGGGAGGGAGAGATAGAGATATCCTTAGAGAGAGAGAGAGAGAAATACACAGATAAAGAGAGGGGTGGGAGAAAATACAATTCTTTGCACCTGTAGAGGCCTTCATACCCATCACCTCAGGGATAAAAGGGCACTGCTCCTTGCCCCTCATCAACCGTGTGATCCTGGGATCGGAGCCCTGGATCCCACAGAGAACCTCCAGGCTATCTCAGCCACGAAACATGCAGTCCACCATACATGGCCTCTCATCTCAAAGAGGCCACCATGCATGGCCTCTCATCTCAAAGAGTCCACCATGGATGGCCTCTCATCTCAAAGAGCAGGAAAGGACTGAGGTGTCCTGTACAGCCATTAGGCATCAGAAGATGTATTAGCTACCAAAGTGTAGTAAAGTCTTATAATAGCAAAATTGTTTGGTAGCATACATTTAACTTTTTAATTATATAAGAAAAGCAGGAATACATCCTTCTTTAGAAAAATGAAACTATACAGATAACACTTCCTTCCCTTTTGACATCTATATCTTATTCAGATCCTCTTTAGCACCCCAAGGTGACTGTCTCAAGTTTAGCATGTATCTTATCATACCTTTACCTATGCATTTACACATATATTATATATACTTGTACATACACAAAATATATTATATATATAATTGTGTTTTTAAATATAAGTAGTATTATAATGTACATATAGTTTGCAATTGACTTTTTCTCTCAACAAATCTCTTCAGGATCTATTTCTATTAGGGTCTATAGAAGGCCTTATTCCTGGTTAACTTCTGAATTGTATTTCATAATTTGAATGTACATCAGTTTAATCAGGCATTCCCTTATTGATCTTTATCAGGTTTGTGGGGTAGAATTTTGCTCTTAAGTATTTGGTTACAAATCAAAGTTCCAGTCTGCAAGAGTTAGAGGTAAAAAGAATCGATGCCTCATATGTTGAATTGTAGGCACTTAATATTTCAAAGGAGTGAATGAATCTATAACCGATAAATTAGAAGAGAATCACAGGGCTGGAAGAGGGGACATTGTCAATGCTGCAACCAAGAATCCTCAGATGTATTTGCCATTTTCAGGCACACCAACCCCTGGTATGCTTTCACTCCCAACAGCCAGCACCTAAATCTCTTTCCAGATAACTCCACTTAGGCTACTGCAACCATCTTTGCCTATGTGCAGAGAGACTGATGTGCCTAAAAATGTATATCCCTCCCCTGCCCCAGGGACAACTGTAAATGAATGACTGAGGGTGTGGAGGTAGAAATGCTCTCATGCCCTTACTCCTGATGGGAATAATTTTGAGGAGTGACCTATACTGTCTCAAGAGGTCCCTTGAAGGGCTGAGACAAGTCATCTTCTGTGGCACTTTGCTTGACGTCATTTCTTTGCTTATTCTCCTTTTCTTTCAAACCCCACTTTCCCATACCCTACCAAACTTACTTGGGAACATTTCCTAATAAATAATTTTCACATACATCATATTAAGATATGCTTTTGGAAATCCAACTTAAGAGACTTGGTATAAGAAATGATCCTAAAGGCCGACTCTTAGGATGTGGTTTGGGAGTTGGGTCACTCACCAGCCTGATGCTAACAGAGCTATGCAGTGACACACAATTTCAATTGCTGTCATTTCTATTCGTGGTGAATTGAGATAGGTAGAAGAGGATATACCAGTATGTATAATATCTATATTCGTGGATAGATATAGGGTACTTGATCATTTAAAAGGCTGTGGGGCAGGCCATGGTGGCTCAGCAGGCAGAGTTCTCGCCTGCCATGCCGGAGACCTGGGTTTGATTCCCGATGCCTGCCCATGCAAAAAAAAAAAAAAAAGAAAAGAAAAGCCTGTGGAGTTAGTTGATTGCTGTCATGTGTAATTGATGGACTGGAAAAAAATACTAAATTCAAGCAAGCCAATTCCTAACTCAGGGAAAAGTGAAAGTGTTAGAAAGACGGCACAGCAGTGCTCAGAACTTTAACACCTGTAGACAGTTAACTGCTTAAAACCAGGCCCAGGATTTGATCCCGAGAGTAACAGAGCTATAAAGATAGGTGGGTTTGAAACCCACAAAGTCTGGGTTCAAAATCACGGCCAGATATATCGGAGGCTGCTACTGCATAATCCAAACTAGCACTGCTAACAAGCCCTATTAGAAAGGGGCATGTAGACACCATGTGATAAACGGAGTCCTGGCCCAAGCCTATCTTACAATGTGCCCACTGGATCCACCAGGGGATCATTTCCATGGCCCCAAAGTGCATAAACAGGATTGCAATATTTCGCATCAGTTACTTGACCTGCAGAGTAAGGACAATCATGATGGGAAAGGCTAGTGGAAGTCCTTGAAACTGCCTCCTTCCTGGACAAAATACTGATTCATAAGTTAAATGGCAGAGATTAATATCACACTCAAACACCTGAAGGATGCAGAGTTGGTGGCCCTGTGATGCAACATCTAATTCACCTGTAGCCTTTGTGAACACTAGAAGGTGATGGTAGACTATCGCAAGCTTAATTAATTTGTTCCCATAACTCCAGTTACTATCCTGGATGAGGTAACTTTACTAGAAGAGATCAGCAAAGATTCTATTACTTGGTATGTGACTGTGTATCTGGTGAGTGAATTCTCTTCAATACTCCTCGGAAAGACCAGAAGTAGTCTGCATTCACATGGGATGGATAACAGCACACACGCATGGTCTTGCTCCAGGGCTAACTTAGTCCTTCTGCCCTCTGGTTCAATAGAGTTGAAGGAACTGTGGTCCTTTGGACATCCCACAGAGCAGCCAGGTGGTCAACTATCCTATTGACACCAGCTAATTGGACCTGATTAAGAAGTGACATGAACTGTAGATGTCCCAGTAAAAAAAAAAAATGCATAGCAGGGAGAAGGAGAAAAAACCATTACAAATGTTCAGGGGCCTGACCATTGGTGAAGTATTTAGAGATCCAGGGGTCTGGGCATGACAGAACATTCCTTCCACAGTAAAGCACAAACTATATCATACCTTACACCTCTTTCCTCCATGAAAATGCTTAGCCTATTTGGGAATTAGAAGCAACATGTGCTGCACTGTGAGAAACCTCTAAGATCAATTGATTGGGGCCTTAATAAGCTGCCAGTTCTGAGTGGGAACCCAAAGAAAGAGAGGATTCCACAGCAGGCTGCCAGCACATAACCTGCAGAGATCACAATAGAGGAACATATGGTGGATGAAGCTATCATGGAGTGTTTGACAAGCTGCAATAGAGGAGTAATAACACAGAAATCTAAAGTTCTGGAATATGCTGTCTACAACAGAGGATTATACACTATTTGAAAATCAGGTTTTAGCACATTTCTGATCATGACAGAGGCAGGGTATCTGACAATGAGACAGCAAATGACCATGTGACCAATCCATCTATCATGAGCTTTGTGCTGACAGACACCAAAAATCGTAAAATCAGGTGGGCACAGGAGCCAATTACTATTTAATGAAAGCAGTGCATCTGAATTAATCCTGAGAAGGCCCATGAATACAGGCCCCAGGTCTCCATGACACTATCCTTGATGCCCTGACACCCCTTCCTCAATTTACAATGATGGCCCCATGGGGTGGGGTGAGATGGATTCCATATAACCAACTAATGGAGGAGGAAAAAAGCCATAGGCCTAGTTCTTAGATGAATCCACTCGATAAATTAATGTGAGTAAAAAATGGACTGCCACTACACTATAGCCCCAATCAACAGAGATTTAAAGACAGTAATGAGGGGAAATCCCCCCACTGGGAAGAGTATTGAATGATATACTTGGTCATCCACTTTGTACAAGAAGGGAAATGGCCCAGGTAGATTTCATAGACTACTGAGTTGTGGCAAAAGTGCTTGAACTCGTTACTCAAGGACCTGTAAGAAACAGGACTTAAAAATCATGGCTATCAAGAGCATCGAGGTTATCAGGAGATAGGAAGAAGGTAGGCATTGAGCTATTGATGCTTAAGGAATACAGAATGTTTAATAGAGTTGATTACAAAGATTCAGAAATGGATAGCACAATTCTAGGTGATTGAATACAAACTAAAGTCTAAGTTAACAGTAACATAGAAATAGTCTTTCATTAATTGTAACAAAGGCACTCTACCAAGGCTAACTGTCAATAACGGGGGATATAAGAGAAGAGTATGGGATTTTTTTCTTTTTGGAAGAAATGAGAATGTTCTCATATAGATTGTGCTGGTGAATGTATAACTGTGTGATTTACCAGGAGCTGTTGATTGTACACTTACGGTGGATTATATGGTGTTTCGGCTTGCTAAAGCACCTGAAACGGAATATACTAGAAATGGGCGGGTTTTTAGTAATGGGGATTTATTAGTTTACAAATTTACAGTTCTAGGGTCATGAAATGTCCAAATGAGGGCATCGAGAGGAAAATGCTTTCTCTGAAGAAAGGCTGCTGGCTTCCAGGTTTCCTCTGTCGGATGGCAAGGCACTTGGCCAGTGCTGCTGATCCTTTGCTCCCAGGTTTCACTGGCTTCAGCTCCTGGTTCCAGTGGCCTCCTGTCCTGTGGGTCCTCTCTCAGCATCTCTGGGGCCTTTCTCTCTCAGCTCTCTTGGCTTTTTCTGCCTTTTATCCTCTCATAAAGGACACCAGTAAAGGATTAAGACCCACCTTGAATTGGCTGGGTCACATCTCAAATTGAAAGAACCTAATCAAAATGTCCCACCCACAATAGGTCTGCACCCACAGGAATGGTTTAAAAGAACATGACCAAAAAGTTAGAATGGGCATAGTTTAAACATCCCTAAAGAGTCAGAGAAAGATCAAAGGTGATAGTGCAGTTATGCAGAGAAGGTCGGGTTGAACAAATGAGTATGAGTGCTGAATTAAATTGATATTTCTTTTAGTCTCCAGTACCTTAGAGCATCTAGAAGTAAAACCTAAAACTTTGGAATTGTAACCCATACCAATCTCTAAAATCTGTTCTATAACTAATTGTTGCAATGTGCTTTGAAATGTATTGCTTTTTTGTATACGTTATTTTTCACAAAAAAAGAAAAAAATCTATTGTGATGATAAATGCACAGCTATGTGGTGACATTGTGAACCGCTGATTACGTGGTATGTGAATATATAATATTATCAATTCAAAAATCTTAAAAACATGAAAAAGAACATGGCATTTTCTGGGATACATAACAGCTTCAAACCAGCACATATGGTGCATGAATAAAATCTTTTTTAGAAAAAACATTTCTAATACATTTATATTTATTAAAGAAATTGAGTCCACTAATGAAAATGTTGTCACTGAAGGAGAAGGCAAAAAAATATATGATCAGTATATTCCTCATTAAAAAGGCAAATATATCCATATATTGGGCAAAATCTCAATTTTCTGTTCCAATTACTATAAATTGGTATAAAAGATGCATATTTAAATGAGTCTTTTAATATAATTCACCACTTTAATAATCTTAGCTTAACAGAGGGGAAAAAATTGGAACAAGACAATCTGAATAAATGAAAATGACTAATAGGGCATCTTGGTGACTACTTTTCCATTTTGCCTGTTGATACAAACATTGTTTTAATGATCAACTTTACTTATCATTTTTTATTTTATTTTATTTTATTTTTTGGCATGGGCAGGCTCCAGGAATCAAACCCAGGACTCCGGTACAGCAGACAAGAATTCTGCCACTGTGCCACCATAGCATTCTCAACTTTATTTATCTTTTGAAAACCTGTTATTTTGACATCAACATTTTGCAATGACCTTTAAAATTTCTTAAACACCATTATATTAAATAGATTCAGATTATTAAAACTGCTAAATATTATTGTCCAAGCTTTCATCCATCTCTTAAGTAAAGAAACCGTGAACTTCAGATTCTTAGCAGGTAGGTATATCATCTGAGCACAATGGGTCCTTTGAAAGTTGTTTTCAGCAAGGGCACCTTTTCCAACTTGGTGGCCTGTTTTTTAACCTAAAATTTGGTTTTGCTTATAGTTCAAGAGGCCGCCAATTTTTCTTATTTGGCCAATTGTTAATTGAAAAATGGGGATGTCATTTTAATTTGTGTTTCTTTGATTAATCATGATGTCAATATGTTTTTTGATCTTAAGATTAAGAATGAATTTTTGTATCTTCTCTTTTTTATCTCTCTGAAAATCTGCTTTTCTCAATGATTTTTAAGAAATTTTTGCCACTATTTTTCCTATTGTTTAGAATTTTCATTATATTTTGATTATATTTATTTTATACAAATGAATATATCATTCATTTCCTTTATGTTAATGTAGTTATTAAGAGCATAGACTATGGAATCACATACTTGTAATGTTAGTCCCAACTCTCCCAATTTAATGCTGGATGGTTTATTCACGTTGCTTAACTTCTCTGAGTTTCATTTCCTCATTGATGAAAGTGATACAAGAGCTCCCAATTCATAGGACAATCAATGCAGCTAAAAAAGATATAACACATATAGCCTTCATCTTTTGCTTAAAATGTTTCCCAATTTCCCTCATGTAAGCTAAGAACAAATAGAAGTAGTTAACTATTTCATACTTTTTGCAGTTAACTATATAATTGGAACTGATTTTGACATACATTATGGCATATTTAAAGTTTTATCCTACCTTTTAACCTCCATCAAATATTCAAACCAATTATTTCAGATAAATGAAATAGTCTGAACTTTCCTCACCTATTTGCTATGCCAATACGGTAACACATTTTTTTTTCCAGCATGGGCAGGCTCCGGGAATCGGTAGCATATTAATATTTTAACTATATACATGTATCTGTAACTCAAATCTACTTTTGTATTTTCATTCTATCTCACTAATTAACTTGTTTGCTTTTATATTATTACAGCTATTTTCAGCATTATAAATTTATTATATATTTTATTACTTGATTGTGCAGACTTTCCTGTTATTCATTTACATTTTTTCCTGTCAATTTTTACAAATAGAACCTTCTAAATGGACTAATAAATACTACAATTGCTTTGTGAAATCCCCTTGATATTTTTACTAAAATTACATTAAGTGTAAAAAAAGATCATGGCTAAGGAAATACGAAGACGCATGTGAATGGACTTATAAAAACAGGCACAACATGTAAGAATTGGAATGCTATGTACTAATACTTACCAGAAAGCATCTGATATAAAGGAGCTAAACAGCCATACAGACAAGGTAACTCATCCAGGAGATATCACCCAGCCTCTGCCCTTGACCAGCATAGTGTTTGCACAGTAGGAACATAAATGAAGTAGCCAGGGTGGCACAGAAGGGCCCAATAGCATGAAATCCTTCTTACCAAGACTTACTTAGGTTTTGCCCATTGCTCAATGTCTGCCTATCAACATAGAGATTGATGCTCGGACCTAGACATGGTATCATCTCTCAAGGAGCTTAATCAGTCACTTTTTGGCAGATTAATTGCATTAGATCCCTTTTTATCCTTGGAAAGGCAAAGATTCATCCTCAACAGGATTTACCTTCCTTTCCATAGTGCCTCAGTAAGTACCACTATCCAAGGGCTTGTAGACTGATTTTCCAACATGGGATTCCAGATGACAGTGTGTCAGACCAAGGGATCTACTTCAAACAATGATAATTGGCACATTTTCACAAGATTCCCTGGTCCTATGATATCTTATGCCACCCTGGAACTGCCAGCTTTATAGAACATAGAATAGCTAAAGTTCCAGTTAAAAAGATAGCATGTAGTCCTTCAAGATGTAGTATGTACCTTGGGTCAACAGCAATTTACAGTGATTTGTATTGATAGGTATTATATCTGGGTTGAGGAATAAAAGGACAAAAGTGGAAATAGCCTCTTGTATTACTTTAATAATGCTACCAGAAAACAATGTAACAGAGATGGAGTGACTTTTTTTTTAATGCAGTATGGCAGGGGTCACATTTCATTCTTTTTCCATGTGCATATACCATTATTGCAGCACCATTTGTTGAATTTTTTTTTATTTGGCTGGTATTTTGTTTGTTTGCTTGCTTGCTTGTTTGATTTTTGGGGAAGTGCGTGGGCCAGGAATCGAACGTGGGTCTCCTGCATGGCAGGTGAGAATTCTGCCACTGAACTACCCTTGCACCCCCATGGAGTGACTTTTAAAAAGAGAATTTAATAAGTTGCAAGTTTATAGTTCCATGGCTATAAAAATGTCCAAACTAAGGTATCCAGGCAAAGATACCTTGACTCAAGAAAGGGCAATGGGATCAGAACACCTCTGTCAGCTGGAAAGACATGTGGCTGGCATCTGCTGGTGTCTATGGCTTCTGGTTTCAAACAACTTCCCTGGGGGCATTTTCTTTCTTCATCTCCAAATGTCTTGGTCTCATGTTGGCTCTGATGCTTCTCCAAAATGTTACTTCTTTTAAGGACTACAGTAAACTAATCAAGACCAGCCTTCATAGGGCAGAGTCACATCTCCATCTAATCAAAAAGCCACACCCACAATTGGGTGTGTCACGTCTCCATGGAAACAATTCATAGTTTCCCACCCTAGCAATAGGTCTAGCCCCACAAGATTGGGTCAAGATTAAAACATGGCTTTTCTAGGGTACATAATTATTTCAAACCGTACACCCCTCCTATTTCATACCCAGCAATCCACTTAGGGACTTCGTGCTTGCTGTCTCCACAATATTAGATTGGTCAGATCTAGAGATACTGGTTCTCAGGAGTAGGAATTAAATGCTTTTGCCAGGGAACATGGTTCCACTGAACGAAAAGCTGGTCATCACAGGTGCCTCACTTCAGTGAACTTCACAAGTGCCTCATTACAATGAACTGGAAGGCAAAGAAATGAGTTTCACACCAGCAGGAAGAAATGAACCAGATCAAAATGAAAAGGCAGAATTGCTGCTACCTAATGGGAGCAGTGAAAAGTAAGACTGCTTTTTAAGTGAATCTGATAATTCACTAAAGGGAGGGCTCTTTGGTGCTTCCACACCTGGTTTTAACTGAATGAGCAAATACAGCCATGGCCTAAAATGCTGTAATCACCTAAGCCTCAGCCCTCTCAGAAAGGAAGATCTGTGGTTTCCCAACTGGCAAGCAACCTAGATGAGAAGTCCTAGCCAAGCAGGAAAAGAATCTAGAATGGCTGGTAGAGAAGAGAGCTGATGAAAGTCCATTATGGCTCCAGGACCAGCTAAAGCAGTGGACTGTAACCATCCTATTAACTTTCCTTTTGCAAATTTTTATTTTTTCCTGGAAACTGTGGCCAACAAAACCACACAAGCAGTAGAATAAATTTAATGTGAAATGGGAGTGGATCTGGATGTGCAAGGGGCAGACTAGTCATCTTCCATCCTTGTCTCCTTGGATTCCTTGGTCATTTGTGTGCACCAGGCCCTCAGTTTGCTGTCATTCCCAACATCAAACACCTATGTTTTTCCATTGGAAAACTGTCCTCAGGCTTCCAGAACTCATGCTGTCTGCACATATGAAGAGCTGCAAGTACCTAAGAATTTTACATGACCCCAGCAGTAGCCCTTAACTAATGTCTCATGGGTGTGGCAGTATAAACACTCCAGCTCCCTTGCCCTCTTATTAGGATATGTCTGGGTTAGGACCTACACTATCCAGAGCTCCCCTGGAGAACTAAGCTAAAATTACCTTCCATGGGATTTTGTTTTACATCTCCCCAAGCACACTTGATCTCTCTCTTTCGCAGTTCCACATTTCCATTTCTCTACCAGTTTTCCCTGGAGGTAAATGCTAATAAATCATTCTTAGACAAATGTATATCTACTACCAGAGAATAAAAGTTAAAAGAATTAGACAAGAAAGATTTGACAAGGCATTTTCAGGTTTGTTTCAAGAACAAACATACATGGAATATAGTGAGACATGGGAAGGTACAGAAAATACTCTGAGAAATATGGAAAGAATGTTCTGTTTACACATCTGACTCCAAGCAAGGGATCCAAGCAAAGGTCTCCATTATCCAAGTTCCATCCCCTAGGCCCAGTTTAGACACAAATATAAACCACCAGCTGTGATCTTAGAAAACCTGAAACAGAGAGGAGTGGAAAGGAAGCTGCAGCTTGTATTTCTGCTTCCGTGAAGGACCAGCAAGAACTGGGCAACCTTAACTCAGCTGGGCCTGTATCTCTTCTGTGTGTGTGTGTATGTGTGTGATATTAACATTTCCTTTATTTTTAAAAATAATTTTATTGACAAATCTTCACACACATACATTCCATACATGATGCACAATCAATGCCTCTCAATGTCATCACATACTTGTGTTTTCATCACCAGTATCATTTTTTTAGAACATTTGCATTACTCCAGAAAAAGAAATAAAAAGAAAACACTTTTATATCTCATTGATCACTAGTATTTCTGTCTGCCCAATTTATTTTACCCCTTGTCCCCCCATTATTTATTTATTTTTACCCATTTTTTTTTACTGAAAATGACATAATCACCTAAGCCTCAGGCCTCTCAGAAAGGAAGATCTGTGGTTTCCCAACTGGCAAGCAACCTAGATGAGAAGTCCTAGCCAAGCAGGAAAAGAATCTAGAATGGCTGGTAGAGTCATACCATACCCTGGATAAAAGGAACATCAGACACAAGGTTTTCATGATCACATAGTCACATTGTAAAAGTTATATCTTTATACAATCATTTTCAAGAAACAAAGCTACTGGAACACAGCTCAACAGTTTCAGGTACTTCCCTCCAGCCACTCCAATACACCAGAACCTAAAAAGGAATATCTATATAATGCTTAAGAATAACCTCCAGGATAAACTCTTGACTCTGTTTGAAATCTCTCAGCCACTGAAACTTTATTTTGTCTCATTTCTCTCTTCCACCTTTTGGTCAATAAGGTTTTCTCAGTCCCTTGATGCTGGGTCCCAGCTCATCCCAGGATTTCTGTTCCACATTGCTAAGGAGATTTACACCCCTGGGAGTCATGTCGCACATTTTGGGGAGGGCAGTGAGTTCACCTGCCAAGTTGGCTTAGAGAGAGAGGCCACATCTGAGCAACACAAGAGGTTCTCTGGGGATGACTCTTAGGCCTAACTTTAAGTAGGCTTAGCCTACCCTGTGCAGGAATAAGTTTCATAGGGATGAACCCCAAGGTCAAGGGCTCTGGGACTCTTATCTCTTAATGAGAAAATATGATCTCTTTGGGTAAAAGTCAGCTCCTACTGGAGGCATTTCCATTATGTGTGCCATAACAGGCATCAAAATCATTCCAAGATGAAATGAATATAGCCACCATACAAGGTCAACCACTTCCTATTTAGCCTTGACTTGGAAAGACACTCCTTGTTACGACTGCTGTCAACCTCGTGCTCTTACTGCCACCCACTTAACAGTATTGTCATTTCAGATGTCCCAGGCCATAGCAGGTAAGCCTAAAGCAATCAGAGCAGATAGCATTTTGTTCTGTGCTATTTGAAACCTTGTTACCTGAAAGATCCTCCTAATTTATATGACAGCTAGTGATCCACTTTGCCCATTATCAAAAGAATGTATCTGTCTCCCCCACCCTTCCAACACACACCCCTCTCATCAGAGTTAGAAATGTGTTTGCACTGTGCCGAACACATTCATTCCTTCATCATCTCTGTCACCAGATATACCCAAGTGGACATATGTTTATCCATTCACCAAATATTTATCGAGTGCTTATTATGTGACAAGCAGTGCTAGGCACTGCAGAGACAATATGGGTAGACTTTGTCCTTGAGAATACAGAAAACATATATTGAGCAAATAATTATGTAAATAACCATATAATTTCTACTTTGATAAATGCTACAAAGGAGAAGTACAGGGTAGTATGAGAGCATATGGTTGTGCAGGATCCACCATCCCTACCATATTCTGGGGACTCTTGGAAGACTTGCCAGAGAAAGGAGCATTTAAGCATTTCTATGTTAAGCAAAGAGTGATAGTGAGTAAAGAGGGAAAGGGCAAGAGCATCCCAGATACAATCAACTCGGCGAAAGTTCTGAGGCACAAAGGAACTGGTCTTCTTAGAGAAACTGGGAGATCAGTGAGGAAGCAGTGAGGTGAACAAGGAGAGAGGTGGTAGGAGAGGAGGCAAGGCCCAATGATCCTGTTCTTGCTATTGCCACCTTATTAGGCTCAGTCTTCCTGCATAATTAGGACCACGCACTGAGAGTTGCTACAGTACAGGTTTAGGGTTTTGTTTTGTTTTGTTTTGTTTTTGTTTTTGTTTGTTCTTTGAAATTCTACTGTAAAACGCATAGGATGGAGAGCTACATGACAAACTCCCAGTACGATACAAACTTCTTCAAAAGTATCTTTTATTCAATACAGGTTGGGGAATTTGGCCTTTTATTCAGCCTTTCAACCAAGGCAAGTTATAACATCACTTTGAAGAATTAAAACCAAACATATCAAAGTTTAAGAAGATAATATGTTCACTCAGGGAATAAAAGACTATCTCCTCACTTACAGTGTCTGTTTAATGCCTGAAGAGTTGTCCAAAATAGAGCCAGTTTGGTTTATCTTTATAGAGACTTTCGTTAAATAACAGA
This sequence comes from Myrmecophaga tridactyla, assembly GCA_004026745.1. Classification (NCBI taxonomy): domain Eukaryota; kingdom Metazoa; phylum Chordata; class Mammalia; order Pilosa; family Myrmecophagidae; genus Myrmecophaga; species Myrmecophaga tridactyla. Next base: position 33,876 of record PVIY010017362.1, read on the forward strand.
AGGTTTCAGATTAAAATCATTAGTCATAGCCTTCAGAGTAGAAACCCTATAAGAGAAAACTTCCGCTCTGAGAAATCCAAATGAAATATCTTAAAATGAAAAGTTTCTGAAAATTACTGTCTCAAATAGGAACTATTAGAAACACTTCAGAAAAGGACAAAAACAATCAGGGCAACAGATGAGACTGAATTTGGAACTGAAGTGAAGTTAGTGACCACATAGAAGTCAAGCAGTGAGTACTGACCCCCCGGCACTCTTAAGGCTGCTCCCATGAAACCAAAGCCACTGGCTAACCAGGTCTTCATTCCTCTGTTTCCTGTGGCACATCCCTTCACATCCCTTACTGGGAGACACAGCATTCTCACCCAGAAGCGGGGCAGGGTGTGACAGCAAGTTGTATTGTCCTTGGACAAACAGCATAGACAAATTCAGCTCCTCCTTTTTCTTCCTTCTAAGCTAGACAGCAAATGAGCGTGCAGTGTGTGTGAACAAACACATGTATATGTGAGAGCAACAAAGAGCAAGGGCAGTCCTGGACTGAGTGGCTGGATTTTGCTTTCCTCCTTTCGTGTTTGCAGGTAGTACGATGTCCTGCAAGGCAGATGGAACCAGTTTAACTCTTCCTAAATAGAAACCAGTGACAGGGACAGACCCACAATGCTCTGACTTTGCTTTGACTTTTGCTGAATTTGCAAATGGTGATAACACATAATAGTGTCCTGTTGAAATCTAAGATCATCAATGGTAAGGGGTAAAGATACTCCAAATGGGAATGTCCTCTGATTTTGTAGTTTGGCCTATTTGTAGCTTGAAACCTATTTGAAACATTTTAAATCAATAAATATAGAAATGCAGTATCTGTATTTTATTCCATTATTTATATATACTACACTTTAGCCAATCCTTAAATAGAAGTGGGACCCATTTTCCTTGGTTTTATATTTTAAACATTCTTCTTATATACCATCTTTATATGTGGTTACCTTCTTAGGAGAATTCCTAAAAGTGGCATTGCTGGATTGTAGGGTAGACTAATTTCTATTTTTTTTTTTTTTAATAATAGGTATCGCTCAACTAGAAATGATCTGGGACCATGGGAATCCATTGTTGCTGTTCTTTGCACCCTGATCTGATGAAGTCCCATGTAGGGACTCACCCTTGCCTGCCTAGGGGTCTGTTTTTTCACAGACAGCCCAGTCACTCTTGCGTTTCCAGCTTTTACCTTGTGTTCTAGTTTGCTAGCTGCTGGAATGCAATATACCAGAAACGGAATGGCTTTTAACAAGGGGAATTTAATAAGTTGCTAGTTTACAGTTCTAAGGCCGAGAAAATGTCCCAGTTAAAACAAGTCTATAGAAATGTCCAATCTAAGGCATCCATCGAAAGATACCTTGGTTCAAGAAGGCCGATGAAGTCCAGGGTTTCTCTCTCATCTAGAAGGGTACATGGCGAACATGGCATCATCTGCTAGCATCTTCTCCTGGCTTCCTGTTTTGTGAAGCTCCCCAGGAGGCATTTTCCTTCTTCATCTCCAAAGGTTGCTGGCTGGTGGACTCTGCTTCTTGTGGCTATGTCGTTCTGCTCTCTCTGAATCTGAATCTCCAAAGTATTTCCTCTTTTATAGGACTCCAATAAACCAATCAAGACCCACCCAAATGGGTGGAGACATGTCCCTTAATCCAGTTTAACACCCACTCTTGACTAAATCACATCATCCAGAGAGATGATCTGATCAGTTTCAAACATACAGTATTGAATAAGGATTATTCTACCTTTATGAAATGGGATTTATATTAAAACATGGATTTTCTTAGGGGGCATACTTCCTTTCAAACCAGCACACCTTGCTTGGAAGGGATCAGGGTTCTCTGGAGAGAAGGTAAAAAGCCCGATTGTCCTTTCAGACCTGCTGCTCCAGGGTCAGGGAAAGACCCTAAATAAGAGAGTTTCCTATCTCTCCTATGGTCTGATAACACCTCTTAACCCTTCTCCTTCCAAACTGAAGATCTGTGATGGGTCCACTGCAAATATCACCACTGACTCCCTGCACATGTGCTGTGCTCCAAATTAATGGAGCTGGGTAAAGACCCCTGGCAGCTATCTTTAAAATAAGGTCAGGGAACATCCACTATTTTGCAGATCAGTGGTTCTCAACAGGAGGTAAGTTATTTTGCCCTCAAGGGGACATTCAGCAATGTCTGGAAATATTTTGGGTGGTCACAAGTAAGAGTGCTAATTGGCATCTAGTGGCTAAAGGTCAAGGGTGCTTCCAGGGCCTTCAGGTCTGCTATGACAAATACCACACCTTGAGTTGGCTTAAACAATGGGAATTTACCGTCTCATGATTTTGGAGAGTAGAAGTCCAACATCAAGGTATTGGCAGGGCTTTCCTTCTCCCAAAGTCTATAACATTCAAGCAATCCTCTATCACATGGAGAGATTCTCTCTCTCTCTCTCCCTCTCTCTGTCTCTCTGCATCTGCTCCTCTGACTTCCGGTTACTTCTAACTTCTTCTACCTTCTGAATGCTTCTGACTTTCCTTTGCTTACAATGACCCAACTCATACGGATCACCCTGATTTGGTTTGGCCTGATCTAAATGGAATCTTTGAAGATCCTTGTTCAAATGAGCACACACCTCAACTAATAATCACACATTCAGGGGTCCTGTGCAAACGGGTCCATAGACACACGTGTGTGGATTGAGGCTTGAACATGCCTTTTGTGAGGAACATGCTTGAACCCCCAACACTCCACCCTCCGGTCCCCAAAAAGACATGTTCTTCCCACATGCAAAATATATTCATCCCATCCCAAAACCCCTAAAGCCTGAGTCATTTCAATAACAACTCTAAATATAAAGACTCACTAAAATCAGTTATGGGTGTGGCCTGTCCTGAGGTAAAATTCCTCTCACTCTGTGGACTTATGATACCTGTGATACTTAAAATGGTAAGACAGAGGTAGGATAGACATTGCCATTCCAGAAGGGAGTAATTGGAAGGAATAAAAGGGACCTTGAGTCCCAAGCAAGTCTAAAACCCAGCAGGGCAAACTCCATTAGCCTCCGAGCTCTGCGAGTCATCTGTGTTTAATGCTTTATCCTCTGGGCCTGCTGGAGCAGCAACTCCACCCTTTCCAAGAACTAGAAATGACTGCGCTAGCCCCAAACGCCAGAGCGGAAGTCCTGCCCCCTCCAAATCTGGGGTGGGCCTGCCCTGTCCACACACCAGGGTGAGCTACCCTTTCCAAATGGTAAATCTCCTATAAAAATGAATTATTCCATCGAAAATGTCAACAGCACTGAGGATGAGAAATACGTAGATAACATAAGCTTCTCTATTTGGGGTTCTATTTGTTCGTTTCACTGAGCTTCAGAGAGGTATTATCTGCAGATTCACAAAAACCTCCAACCCTTATAAATGTGGTTTTGAATAAAAATCTTACTTTATCATTTAATCCTTCAAAGTCTTTCCCACTCTCTGTCTCTCCTCCTTAGTCCATAGAGAAGACCCACAAGTTTTCCATGCCCCAGAGTTTAAACATGTTGTATCTACTTTCCCTAAGTTTGGCCATCCATGAACCCCAAGGGGCAGTGAGATAAATAAGCCTGATTAGATGTTTTTCTTCCTCTTTCCATTTGTTTTTACTTAACTAATATTATTAGCAGAACCTGAGGACTTGTTCCTTCCTTTACTGCCAAGGCATGATTTTTATCTTAAAAATGCAGTCTCTTCTCCCAGCACAAATCACCTGCTATGATGACAAACCACTCCGACATGAGAAAGGAAAGAAGACTTTCTTTCAGAGGGGGTAGCTTTTCTCTAGATGAGAGCTCCAACATTTCACCACCTTGTGGATTTGCAAGGACGGGATATAAGTCATTCTGAAGCATTTGAACCAGTCCATTGGACATGAACCATTGATTAAACCACTCCCTGAGAAGAATTAATATTTTATTCAGACTTTGACTCATTCCAAGTCTTCCATGGGACCCATCACCTCTGTAAGCACTCAATCAATGTTACTACCTGACCAAAAAACAGGGTCTCCCAGTAAAGGAAACAATGAATCATGAGTGAAAATCAGAGGAAAACAAAGTTCCTATGATATCAGAATGTTTATAGTGTTTCCCTACTGCACTAGGATAGTGTTCAGGAGATATTTATCAGGTCCACAGTTTGTAGAAAGGAACTTTATTGCAAAAGTAAATGGAGTTCACAGCCTACACGTTTGTACACATATACACACACTCTAAACTGCCCCCCTGTGAAAAAGTAGCCATGCTTGATTTATTTCCCTGTCGCCAAAATGATTCATCCATAGCAAAGGAAGGAAATAGCCATGTGCTATCTAGGTACAGGACAAAAAAAATGTCTTTTTTTTTCTCCTTGTGAATAAAGCTTGCTCCACAAGCAAACTGTTTTTGCTTGTGGAGCAAACTGAGGATATCAGGATAAAGCCAGCAAAAACCAATTCACTGGAAAATACTGAGACTCATTGGAGTCAAAATCTTTGTTTACATCTGGAAGAAAAATACCTCTTAAGGAGTACAATAGTCAAAAGTCTTCATCTTGTGATGCAGAATGGCATGGTATTTTTAAGAGGAGAAGGAGGAACCCAGCTGTCCATCTGTCTCCCCTAGAAAGCCTAGCCCAGTGGTTTGGAATGTATTTTCAATATATTATTGTTGAACAGTACCTCCTGTCCCATTATCGACAGCCCCTTCCAACATGAAAAAGTTAGAATGGGCATAGTCCAAATACCCCTAAAAAGTGGAAGAAAGATCAGAGATGCTGGTGGAGTTATACAGAGAAGGTGGGGTTTAACAAATGAGCATGACTGCTGAATCATTATATTGATATTTCTTTTAGTCTCTAGTGCCTTGGAGCAGCTAGTAGTAAAAACTTGAAATTGTGGAACTGTAATCCATACCAAACTTTAAAATCTGTTCTATAGCTACTTATTAAAATTACTTGAAAAGTTATCGCTTTTTAGTATATATGTTATATTTCACAATAAATTTTTTTTTAATTATTGTTGAAGAATGATGGAATAAGATGCTCCAGGGTTCAATCCCCCCACCACAACCCCATCAATGAATCTCTGAACAAGCAAAACTGGCAAACCATCATTCTCATAGCTCCATAAAACAGTTAAAGGGTGGCAATAACTGGACAACTACTGAATCAAGAAAAAGAAAATTTAGACATGGGAGGGAAACTCATGGCACATTTGCTGACTCTCGCCACACTCATTCTCAGCTCAGGGCAGAGCCTACCCTCACTCCAGTGCAGGTCCTTGGTCTCAGATCCAGAAAAAGCAGAGGAACATCTGTACTAATTTGTCCAGTGGCAGCCTAAAGGAACCATAGGCACATCTCTGTCTGGCTTGCCCTGCAATTTGCTTGGTAGACTGTAGAGGTAGATTGCAGGGCAGCTCTAACACTGTAAGAAAACAATGCAATCATAGCTGTCCAGGGCAAAGGATTATCAACTATACGACATACATTAGAGTGCCCAGGTTTGGAAGGAAAGGCCACCAGTTTCCAGAAGGAGGAGGGGCATTCAGAGAGCAGCCCTGTAAACAGGAGAATGCATAAGGTAAAGCACATGCCCAAGACAAAACACATTCTCAGATTATGCCAGGGAGAACCATACACCTTCTCTTCACGCTGTTCTTTAATTTCACTGTAAGGGTGGCTAACTCTGAAGGAGAATATTTGTACAGAGCAAATCTGCAAAGATTGGTAAAGGTTTTTTTCTTTCAGGGTTTTTTTTTTTTCTCTTTGTTTCCCTTAATTTTTTTGCTTATTTTTGCAATTATTTAGTGGCATTCAAGAAAATATCTGTCATAAAACTAGCTACAGTCAAGCTTAAGGAATAGACACTCCAGTGACTAAACTCCAGAGTTATTAAAAATATTAAAATGTCCATTGCACAAAAAATTACAAGACAGACAAAGAAACAGAAAACAACAGCACATTCAAAGGAACAAAATAATGTGTCCAAAACTATGGAAAAAGCTCAAACTCTGGGCATATCAAAGACATATTTAAAACTCTCTTAAATAGCTATGCCCAAATAGCTAAAATAACATATGAAGAACCAAAGGAAATGAGGAAAATTTCTGAAGAAAATGAGAATGTAATTATAGAAATACAAATCATAAACAAGAATTAAATAAATGGAGGAGCTGAAAAACACTAGTAGCAAAATAAAAAATTCCTGAGAGGAGTTCAGCCACAAATAGAAACTGGCAAAAAGAAAAAATAAACCTGAAGATAGGGCAATTGAAATAATCTAATGTGAGGAGAGAAAAGAAAAGAAAAAAAGAACGAACAAAAGTGAGCAGAGTCTCAGGGACCTGAAAGGCACAACCAAACTTACCAATATGTTTATTTGAGTCACAAATGGAAAAGAAAAAGAGACAGGGACAGAAAAACTATTCAAATAAATTATAATTGAAAAACTTCCCAAATTTTATGAAAAATGTAAAAATAAACAAAGATGCTAAACAAACGCCAAACAGGATCAAATCAAAGAGCTACACACTGAGATACATTATAATCAAAATGTCAAAAGACAAAGAACCATGAAAGCCACATGAGATGCAACGTGTCATGTACAAGGGAGCCTCAATAAGATTAAGTGCTGATGTCTTATCAGACACCACAGAGTAAAGAAGGCAGTGGGATGACATATTTAAAGTGCTGAAAGAAAGAAATGTCAACCAAGAATTCTTTTTTCAGCCAAAGTGTTTTCAAAAATGGAAAAGTGATTGAGACGTCCTCAGACAAAAAACCGAGGAAGTTCATCATTACTAGACTGGTCCTAACAAAAATGTTAAAGGCAGTTCATTAGATTGAAAGGAAAGAACATAAGAGAGTAGATCAAAGCTACATTTTAAAAAGGTCTTTGGTAAAGGTAATAACATAGATAATTATAAGTGCCTGTATTATTTTTTTTATTTGTAATTCCACTTTTTTACTTCTTACATGAACTAAAATACAAATGAATGAAAAGAAGTAATAAATCCATAGTTTGGACACACCATGTATAAAGGTGGGGTGACAGATGGGTAAAGGAACACAGTTATATATGTTACTGAAGCTGTTGGTATCAAATAAAATGAGGTTGTTAGAGATTTAAGATGTTAAATTGAAGTATCATGGCAGAATAAGTAAGAAAAAAAAGCATGAACCTACAACATGCTGTTTACAAGAGACTCACCTAAAATTCTAAGACACAAGTTGGTTGAAAATGAAAGGATGGGAAAAATATTTCAAGCAAATCTTAATCAAAAGAGAGCTAAGGCAGCTATACTAATATCAGATAAAATAGATTTTAAATGAAAATCAGTACAAAGAACAAAGGACACTGTATACTGATAAAGGGGTAAAATCATTAAGAAGAAATAACAATTCTTAAATATATATGTACTCAACAGGAGAGCTCGAAAATACTGACAGATTTGAAAGGAGAAATACATTAGTCTACATTAGTACAAGAAGACTTCAAAATACCACATTCAATAATGGATAGAACATCTAGATAGATGGTCAGTAAGGAAATACAAGACTTGAACACTACAAGCCAACAAGACCTAGCAGACACATAAGAACACTCACCAAACAGCAGCAGAACACGCATTCTTCTCTACTGCAAACAGACTGTTCCCTGGGATAGACCACATTAGATCACAAAACAAGCCTCAACAAACTTAAAAAGACTGAAATCATACAATGTGTCTAGCCACAATGGAATGAAGCTAAAAATCAATAACAGGGGGTGAAAGAGAAAATTCACAAATATGTGGAAAATTAAACACTATACTATTAAACTACCAATGGGTCAGAGAAGAAAACACAAGAGAAATTAAGAAATCTCTTGAGGCGAGTGAAAACACAATCACAGCATACCAAAGCTAATGAGATGCAGCAAAGGCTGTACTGACAGGGGAATTTATAGCACTACATGCATACATTTAAAAAGGCAAAAAGATCTCAAATCACAGTTTGGATGGTTACACGGTATGTGAATATATAATGTATATCAATAAATAAATTTTAAAAAGCTCTCAAATCAGTGACCTAACTTCACACCTGGAGGACCTAGAACAATAAAAGCAAACTAAACCCAAAATGAGAAAAAGGAAGGAAATAAGAGATTAGAGCAGAGGTAAATAAAATAAAGAGAAAAATAGAGAGACTCAACAAAACCAAAAATTGATTCTTTGAAAAAGTCAGTAACGTCAACAAACCTTTAGCTAGATTGACAAAGAAAAAAGAGAGGACTCAAATAAATAAAATCAGACATGAAAGGGACATTACTACCACCCTCACAAAAATAAAAAGAATTATAAGAAGATACTATGAACAATTGTATGCCAAAAAATTAGATGACCTAAATAAAATGGACAAATTCCTATGAGCAAAGAATCTATCTACATGTACTCAAGGAGAAATAAAAAAGCATCAACAGACCAATAACTAGTAAAGAGATTGAATTAGTAATGAAAAACCTCCCAACAAGGTATAGGAAAAAATGGCTTTTTACTGCTGAATTCTACCAAGCTCTTAAAGAAGAATTAACATAAATCCTGCTGGAACTCCACCAAAAAAATTGAATAGGAGGGAGTATTTCTTAATTCATTCTATGAGACCAGTATTGTCTTAATATGAAAGCCAGAGAAAAATCACAAGAAAATTATAGACCAATATCCCTAATGAATATAGAGGCAAATCTCAACAAAATACCTTCAAACCAAAACCAGCATAACATTAAAAGAATTATACACCATGATCAAGTGGGGATTACCCAGGTATGTAAGGGTGAGTCAACATAAAATCAATGAGTATAATACACCACATTAAGAGAATGAAGGGAAAAAACTACAGGATTATCTCAATTGATGCAGAAAAGGCTTTTGACAAAATCTAGCACTCTTTCTTAGTAGAAAAAATTATAAATACATTCAGAAAACTAGGTATAGAAGGAAACTTCCTTAGAATGAATGAAAAACACACAACTAACATACTCAGTGCTGAAAGACGGAAGTCTTTCCCCCCTTGTATCAGGTCAAAGCAAAGATGCCCACTGTCATCACTGCTATTGAACAATGTACCGTAAGTCCTAGCCAGAAGAATTAGGCAAGAAAAAGAAATCAGAGCCATTCAAACTGGAGAGGAAGGAATGAAACTCTTCTTATTTACAAATAGCAAGATCTAGTATCTAGAAAATCCTGAAAAATCCACAACAAAACTACTAAAGCAAATAAACCAGTTAAAAGTGTTAGGGTACAAGACAACATGCAAAAACCAGTTGTGTATCTACACACTAGTAATGAACAATCTGAAGAAGAAATGAAGAAAAAAATGCATTTATAACAGCAAATAAAAGAATCAAATATCTAGCAATAAATGTAGACAAGGATGTAAAGGACTTGAACACAGAAAACTACAAAAGATTGCTGAAAGAAATTAAAGAAGACATGAGTAAGCAGATAGACACTCCATATTCATGGATTGGATGACTAAATATTGTCCAGATGTCAATTCTACGCAAAGTGATTTATACATTCAATGCAATCCCAATCAAAATTCCAACTCAGTCTTCTTTGTAGAAATGGAAAAAACAATCAACAAATTAATATGGAAGGGTAAATGTTCCCAAATAGCCAAAATCATCTTGAAAACCAAAAATGAAGTTGGAGGACTCACATTTCCCAATTTTAAAACTTATTACAAGGCTAAAGTAATCAAAACATCATGGTACTTGTGCAAGAACAGACATATAGATCAATGAAATTGAACTAAGTACAAAAATAAACCTTCACATCTATGGCCTACTGTTTTTTAACAAGGTGAGGTACAAAGATCATTCAACTGTGGAAGAATAGTCTCTTTGACAAACGGTGCTGGGAAAACTGGATACCCACATGCAAAAGAATGAAGGTCAACCCCCACCTTGTACTATATACAAGAATTAACTCAAAATGCATCATGACCTAAATATAAGACCAAAAAAATGGTAAAAATCCTAGAAGAAAACATAAGGAAATGCCTCAGGGCCTTGTACTATGCAATGATTTCTTAGATTTCACATCTAAAGCATGAGAGCAACAGAAGGGAAAAAAAGATAAATGGGACTTACCAGAATTTTAAATTTTTGTGCAAAGAACTTCATCAAAAAGTGAAAAGACAACCTACTGAATTTAAAAGAAAAACATTTTGAAACTGTATTTCTGATAAGGGTTTAACATCCAGAATATATAAATAACTGCTAAAACTCAGCAACAAAAATACATCCCAATTGAAAAAATGTGCAAAGGAGTTGAATAGGCATTTCTCCAAAGAAGATATTTCAGTGGCCAAAAGCACATAATAGATGCTCAGCATCATTATCTAGTAGGGAAATACAAATCAAAACCAAGAGGTACCATTTAATACCCATTGGAATAAGTACTATCAAAAATTGGAATATAACTGTTAGAGAAGATGTGACAAAATGGAACCCTTAACATTTAGAGTGTGAATGTAAAATGGTACAGCCATTGTGGAAAACAGTTTGTCAGTTTCTTAGCAAGTACTGAATTGCCATTTGACCTGAAAATCCCACTTCTAAGTATGTACCCAAAATAAATGAAAGTAGGGACTCAACAGATATTTGCATACTGATATTCAAAGCAACATGATTCTCAATCACCAAAAAGTGGAAGCAGCCCAAGTGTCCATCAAACAATGGATGAAGAAAATGTGATATGTACATATGATGGAATGTTATTCAGCCATTAAAAGGAATGAAGTTCTGAACTACATTACGACATGGATGAGCCTTGACATATCATGTTGAATGAAATGAGCTAATACAAAAAGACAAAGATTAGATTGTACGATCTCACTTATTATATGAAGTAACTAGAATATATAAGTTCACAGAGACAGAAAATAGATTTTAAGTTACCAGGTACCCAGGGAGGGGGTCGCAATTTAACATTTAGTGGGTATTTCTGTTTGGGGTGATGAAAAAGTTTCAGTGGTGGTTGCTGGCAATGTACATTCAACATTGTGAATATAACGAATGCCATTGAATTGTGTTCGTAAAAGTGGTTAAAATGAGAAATTTTATTTTGTATATATATTACCACAATAAAAGTATTTTAAAAACATGGTACTAAAATGCAAAAAGTGAATTTTCTTTTTTTTTTTTTTAAGTGCATGGTCTGGGAATCTAATCCAGGTCTCCCTCATGGAAGGCGAGTATTCTACCACTAAACCACCCGTGCACCCAAGAGTGAATTTTAATGTAAGCTACAGACTTTACTTAATATAATCAATATAAATATTACAAATACACAACATTAATATGAAATCTTAACAATAGGGGAAACCGTGAGGGGCAGATGATATGGGATCTCTGTATTTTCCACATAATTTTCTTTAAACCTACAACTGCTCTAAAAAATAAGTCTATTTAATAAATATCTATATACATATACAAATTATTTTAAAAGAATTGTTTGCATCAGCAAGCCCTGTGTATCTTGCCATCATCTAGATCCTTGATACTCAAAATGTGGTCTGCAGACAGCAGCAGCAGCATCCTGGGAGCTTGTTAGAAATGCAGAATCTCAGGTTCCTTCCCAAACCTACTGCAGAATCCAAATTTTCATAATATTCCCAAATTATTAACATGTTCATTAAAGCTTGAGAAGTACTGTTCTAAACAAATTCTCCCAATAAAATGCAGGAATGCTGTCCCACAGCAGTATGAATTTTGCCTACCCAATGGGCCTATCCAATCAATCAATAGAATATTGCCTGAAAGGCTGCTCCACGCATGACAAACAAAACATAAAGACACCAATTTGTAAATGTGAAATAGCATCATAGGATTATGGCTGGGCAGCAGTTTCTCTGGAAGGCACTGGGCATGCCACAGAGGGACAAATGACAGAGGAAGCTTTGGCTGTAGTGGGATTTGTCTCAAAAGAAGCCCTGGGAGCCCAGAAGTGCATTAGTACAGCCACGATTATTCCTGCAGCCTCTGGAGACCTCTTTAAGGTGCCTCTCCTGATAAGTGAGCAGGCAGATCTGAATGAAGATGCCAAATTAGAGATAACAGGAAATAAGCAGCATTAGCATGGAGCAAAAGCAGGAGAAGGCAAGAGGAGAGCCTAATCTCTTGGCCACCGTAGGCAATCTTCATCAGCAGTCCAGAGTGAGCACAAATGATTGGCTTCTGCCACCATTGCCACTCTGTGCTCCAGCTCTGCAACTGCAGGTTTTAAGTTCTGTAAGTACAAATGGAATAATTGCCTCAAATTAGTCTCAAAGTAAAAGAAAGGAGCATCCTGAAAGGAACAAAAACTTGTCCTCTGGCTTCTGTTTGAGTTCAGCCAATGAGAGATTGACAGGAGATACAAGGGTGGGCTGAGAGAGACATCAGATCCATTCCTTCCTTCCCCCTCACCCCACCCACACCCAGTGCTTTGGGCCTGGCATGATTCCATCCCTTTATGACAGCGGTTTTCATCTGGGGGTAAACTAGCCCCCCAGGAGACATTTGGCAATGTCTGGAGACACTGCTCATTGTCACGACAGGGGTGGCTGTGTACTATCAGCTAGTGGGTAAAGGCTAGAGATGCTGCTACATCACTTCAATGCAGAGACAATCCCTCACAACCAAGAGTCATCAAACCCAAACTGTCAATAATGCCGCGGCGGAGAAACCCCACTCTGTGACAACAGCCCCAAGGGGCCCCCCACCAAGGCCTTCTAAATGGTAACATATGCTCATCCCTGTGCCTCAACTCCCCTTGTGGATTCCTTTAATCTGCCTCTCCCCTGAAAGTAGCCCCAATATTCAACTCTCCTCAAAAATTCCAGCCATGTGTTTTTTTGTTTGTTTCCTTTCTAGACCCTGATAGATACAAAAACTATTTATCCCGTAATGAGAAAAATAACACAGGATTCATGTTGAGGATGTAATTCTTAATTGGTGACCTGGCCAAAGCTGAGGAAAAGAAGGGGTGAGATGGTTTGGGAACAAAAGGAGTGGGAAACAGGGCACATAGAGAGCCTCAGAGAAGAGAATCTCTCCAAATGCCTGAGTGCCCAGCCTTGAAGCATCAAGCCTCACCCCAAGGAGAAGGAAAGGAGGTTGGGCAGGGTGACGTGCCCTTCCAAATCCTCACCAGATTTGCCGTGAAGCTGGTGAAGCCAAAGCATCATCATGTTCACTTGTACTTTCCACATCCACAGGAAGGACCCTAGCAGTGTACTGGAATTTGCAAAAATAAGACATTTTAATTGCAATTAATTGAGAGTGCTCCCTCCCTGTGTGCTCCCTCCCTGTATGCAACCTTTCCCTTCACCACATTTCCTTCCTCATTAGGAGACATTAGAGGATCCACCTAAAACAAAGTTGAGTTGAGGATACTCATTATGCAGTTCACAGTAGTTCATGGGTATAATGAAGTTATTGCTGCCACCCAAGTGTAAGAATGACTTTCAGGAGTACTTCTACCCCCACTGCAAGATCTCACCTGTGACAAGAGGGGGAAGGACCAGAGGTCATATGGCGATATGAACATGTCCAACACAGTATGTGGACAGGGGAGGAGAAACAAGGTGTGAAATACAGAGACAGAAGCTAGCCTGTTTAAAAGTCTTCCAATTATTGAAAGTATAAAATTTTAGAGAGGAATTCATTTTCATCATCTGACCAAAATGAAAGTTGAGTGTACTCAACATTGTAGAGTATATAATTATAAATGCACCACACATTTTTCCTTTTTTTTTTTTTTTGGCTAGATTTCTTTTACCAGTCACCCAAGCAAGGTACCTTTGTGGAAACACAAAATACACAAATGTATATGCAGCAGGCCTGATGATAAAGGGGTTATAAATGCATATCCAGAGTGTGGCAGTAAATAGAACCAATAAATTTGATGAATGAATGAATGGGAAATGTCTGGAGCAGTTGGAGGGGCTTGTGGAGGAGATGAGAGGTCAGTCAAGGCACAAGACAAGATCTGGAAAGGAGCTTGGGCTGAGTCAGGATTTAGTGAGGAGGTCAGCCCACTGAAGGGGACAGTCCCTTCAAAAACACAGCAGAGGGTGTCTGTTCTAGTTTGCTAGCTGCTGGAATGCAATATACCAGAAACGGAATGGCTTTTAAAAAGGGGAATTTAATAAATTGCTAGTTTACAGTTCCAAGGCCGAGAAAATGTCCCAATTAAAAGAAGTCTATAGAAATGTCCAATCAAAGGCATCCAGGGAAAGATACCCTGGTTCAAGAAGGCCAACGATGTTCAATGTTTCTCTCTCAGCTGGAGGGCACGTGGCGAACATGGCGGCATCTGCTGGCTTTCACGTGGCTCTACCAAAAAAGGAACTCTCTCCAAAATGTTTCCTCTTCCAAAGGATTCCAGCAAGCAACTCCACCTTCAGTGGTTGGAGACACACCTCCATGGAAATCATCTAATAAAAGTTACCACCCACAATTGGGTGGGTCATATCTTCATGGAAACAATCAAAATGCTCCCACGCAGCAATATTGAATGAGGATCAAAGGGCATGGCTTTTCTGGGGTCCACCACAGATTCAGACCAGCACAGTATATAAGGCAGGGACAATCCGGGCAGACACTGGAATTCCTTGGAAGTCAGGATGGTTTGATTTTTATACTGCAAATAACAGGGAGCCATTATCGGTTCCAGAGTGGGTAGTGATGTGATGAAAAGTGGTGTCTTTCAAAATCTAACCTGACAGTGGGACACAAGATGCATTGTAACAGAGAGCAATCAGAGATAAGGAACGCTACAGTAATTCAAGTTTGAGATGATATGGGTCAGGATTAGGGTGCTGGGAATGATAAGGAAAAGATGAGCCTTAAAAAGAAAACCCAGGGCGACATTCATCTCCAATAAATATTCAGATTCTCCACAGTGTTCGGGGCCGTGTCTTGGAATTGGCTGACGTGCAGTAACACTGTGGCTCCGAGTACTCGCGACCACCACCGACTCCAGGGTTATGGAATTCGGCCAAGGAAAAGCTCTCTAGATATGCCGGTTTAAAAAGCAATCTCTGTGCAGCCAGCATCTTGCCAGTTGTACGCATTTGCCGAGTCGGCTGCTGCCGGTGTCTGGTCCGCAGCTGTCCTATAGCATGCGACAATGTGAACGCGCCTCCCCGGAAATCCAGCGAGGGCCGATGCCCGTTTCAGGCCCTGCTAAATGGCAGCGGAAACGCGCATCGTGGCGGAGGGTGTGTGCGGGGCCCTCCGTGAGGCCCACGCGGGGCTCTCCGTAGGAGCGCCAGCAATAATTAAATCAGTGCTTTTCAGTCCTGAGCAGGTACTGAACCCTTCCCAACGGTTTTCCTTCCTCTGGAGAAACAGCTCACGCGAATGGGGAACCGCGTGGTCTTCCCTTTCTCCAGGTCTTTAGGCAGGAGAAAGCAAGTTCAGCAGGTGAGCAAACGGATTCTTCCTAACTGTTGACAACCCGGTTTGCTAGTTGAAACTGCTCGCTTAGTGCCCTCCCTCTCTCCACAGATTCGCGCTGCAGGATCTGCGGGTAACCCAGAAACCCAACGGGATGGCCGCGTCCCCTGTGAGCAAGATCCAACCCTGCTGCGGCTCCCCCAGGGTCCTCTTCTTGGCAGCGAGGCCAGGCCAGGGCTGCAGCCCGGGAGGGGAGAGGCAC
>PVIY010017363.1:0-49607 GCA_004026745.1 Myrmecophaga tridactyla
TCACCCTGGGGAAAGTTGTTGGAACCCAGGGGCCTGGAGAGAAGACCAGCAGAGACCATCCTGTGCCTTCCACGTAAGAAAGAACCTCAGTGGAAAGTTAGCTGCCTTTCCTCTGAAGAACCAACAAAATAAATCCCCTTTTATTAAAAGCCAATCCATCTCTGGTGTGTTGCATTCCGGCAGCTAGCAAACTAGAACAATTTGACACAGTTTTCTTTGGAGAATTAGTTAAAACAATGCTACAAAAGAAGTCCAACAAAGAGCCAAGCACACAGCAGGCTTCCTGTCTACCTCTCTGCTTTTCTTCTATCTTCCTTTCTTGCCTAGCAACTTCATGCTTGTTCCTATGTTTGAAAGATGAATGAAGCATAGAAACTTGTTATATTTGTCCTGCTATTCTGATTTCTCAAATTTATTGTCCTAAAGTGGCAGCTTGCAAGTCTCTGTTCTATATTAGAGAATGGGCAAGAGACATTTCCCAGATTTGCATGTATTGTAACATTTCTCCAGGACTCATCAGCTAGAACAACACGTGAGGTTCCATTAATAGTAAAAGCTCAAATTCCACTAGTTTTCTTGACCTGTTGGCAAAATAATTTTCAGCCCTCTGCCAGCCCACTCACCAGTATTTCTGGGAATCACTCTAAGGAGTGGGTCAAATGTGCTCGTAAGCAGTTTGCCACCCTGGAGAAACCCAGCAACACTGGCCAGTTAGGTCTCTCCCATTTTTCTTCCACGCACTGTGTTTCCCTGACACAGCCTTGCATTTCTTCTCCTGGTGTTGGAGTCTAACTTCTCCTTCACTGGTCATGTCAGACCCTTCTGTTGCTCTGCTCAACACAACTGGTATCTGGGTTGATTTATCACCAATGAAAACCTGAGCTGTCATCACACCAAATCTGCATGGGCTCTGTCTGGGGGAGGGAGAACGGGTAGGAGGTAAGGGAGGAGATAGTTTCTTTTGCCTTTGCCTAATGTTCTGGTAGGGTAGAATCATAATAGATGTATCACACCTAGTAAAACTAGGTTTTTAAATTTTATTTATTTGTTTATATTTTTACATGGGCAGGCACCAGGGATCGAACCTGGGTCTCTGGCATGGCAGGCAAGAACTCTGCCACTGAAACTAGGTTTTTTGATTAGTAATTACAGCTCCATCTCACTGTCTTGGGCTTATGTATGTGTCTAGGAGGCTGGAGCAGGGGTGTTTTGAACTATGATTACCATGATGTGCTCAGGATCCCTACTCCATTCTAGTAACTAGACAAGCTTGTTATTTTGATTTCTTCTTGCCTTAGGATGAGCTTCCTATAAATAATTCTCAGCCCCTATCCAAAAATGTTCTTTTGGACCATTAATGTATCTAGCTATACCCATATCTGCCTAAGCTCCAAAAGGGGGCATGACTTGAGTTCTGGTTCCAAGGGACTGCTTGGCACCAAGCTAAGAAATGATGGTGAGACTGTCCACCAGTTCTCATTCTTATCTTCTTCTCCATCATAATTATAATTACCCTCACCCTAACAGCTACTGTGTGAATGCTTCTGACCATCCTGGTGCTGAATTTAATTAAATAGTGCATGATTTAATTGAATTCTAACAAAAGTCTTGCCTGGGCATAATTGAAGCTCAGCAGATAAACCTAGTCTAATTCTAGGATGAGTCTCCATTATTTCAGATTTCTTTTTTTGCCCTGGGAATTACCAACACATGCGATACTAGTGAGAAGGGTATACACTGAGTAACTGAATGCATAGACTATTGGGGTATAGGCTGGAGAGACTATAATATAATTTGTATAGATTGGAGCCACCAAAAACATTTGAGAAAGGAGACTTAACAATGTACTATTGACTCCAAATGATGAGGCCTTCAGGCCTTTTATAATTTTCACAAGTTTGTTCTACATAATTCATTTAAAGAGCAAAAGCAAATTATTTCTGCTGCATTGTAAATTTTAATGAAATGCCCTGAAAGCATCAGTGTCTCCTTATCTTTCCTGCCTTGGAAAGAGCAATATTTGATGAACACATTGACATTGAGATGAATAATTAATATGCAGCTTGCTTAGTCAGTATGAATCAGCATTTTGATGATGTCTAGTGGGGATAGGATTATAATTGGAAGAATTTCTGCCTTAAGGTTGATAATTCTGGATTCTAGAACGAACAGATATATTAAATAATGGTGTTAATTTGTCTTATAAAACATACAAGCCTTACAAGGGGCAAGTAAAATATATAGAGACTTAATAAAAACTAATCAGAAATCTGCTGGCTTTGAAATATTTAGGTCATTAAGAATGTGTGGCAACTCCTGAGTTATTCAGAATAATAATTTAAAAAGTCAATTTAGGGATATTCTCTTCTGCAATATGCTATCTTTAAGATTAGTGGACTCTTCAAGATTCATCCCTTATCTTCTCATTGGCCTCATATAACTATAATTCAAAGCATTGGTCGACTTTTCCAGTTAACTGATTTGCTAGGACTTCTGCAATATTCTTAGAGAAAGCTTACTCAACCAAAAATAGTTTGAAGTCTGGTCTTCTGTCATTTATGTAGATCGTTCTCTCTGCTGGTAAACATTTTCAAACTCTGAGCCATTGTATGGTTCTCCATCTAATCTACCTTCCTCTCATGTCCCCAACAAGTTATGCCCCTCCATCTTTCAAAACTCCACTGCAACCTCCATAAGGCTTTATCCTGATTAATTCTTGCATGGCTCCAATCTCTACTACTAGGAAGGATTTAGCAAGTGTGTTTGTGGAACACAATTCTTCTGAGATGCTCTGGGGAATAGGATTTAATGAGCAAATAATTTAGGGAAATGTTGCTTTTATTATAGCCCTTTGAGAGATTCACAGCATGTATTAAAATTTCTGCAGAAAAAAGCTAATCTTGATTTACCTAATGTTACATAAACTTGTTTGTGCACACATTTATAATTCTAGGAGCCATTGTTTTGCAGAACGTGCTCTAGGAACTATCTACTACAGCTGTGATAATTAGTAATTTTTCCCCTATTTTAATGTATAGTGCATCAGTTTCATTGTCCCATCTCCCTAAGCACCCATCAGACTTTACACAAAAGTGAATTTTTAATTCACCTTGACAGGATGAAAAATGGAAGATTATGATGACAGACCTGAAAGTTGACATTCCATCTGGATTTGGAAAGATTTCTAATATTTTTATAAATAGGACCTAGAAACTCTGCTTTATACTGGTTCTTTCTGTCCCTTATTTTAATTCTCTAGTCACCACCTTAGTTCCAAAGGCTGCTAAACATGTTCAACTTCAAAGCTTTATCATGAGCTTTTTATTTTAGTTCCTATTGCTGAAGTCTGGCTTTTCCCGGGTGTGCAAGTCACAGCTGGTAATGATGGGGACCAGATGATGGCCCAACAACACATTAAAGGCTTTCACCAGGATGTGGTTTGATGGTTTTGCTTGGGTATTCTGTTGTTGTTATTTTTTCCTTTGGAATGTGAATTGTGGCCAAGGATTATTTCCTTGATTGCATTTTTGCTATTCTTCTGCATTTGAAGAGTTGGAAAACATACAGACCTAAGGAACATGCTTGTAAATGATTTCTAAAGTTAACTAATTGGTTTTCTAGGGTGATTTCTAGCCATGCCCTTTTATTTGTTCAATAAATATGCTTCTATTTATGCTAAAATACCATGCTAAGATCTTGGCTTTGTTGCTTTTACCAAGGCACCATTATTCTAGATTTTTAACATGTAAATGTTTATAGGCACAATCCCTTGATTATCACAGGAGAAATGTCCACTTGAACAATGTGTTTGCATCACAATGCACAGGTCATGATGGAATGCGCATGGCCTTATGATCATTGGTTGAGATGCGCTTGTGAACAAAATATAGGCATATTTTTTATGTTTTATTCACTATAAAATTATTGAACGCTCTTCATAGAAGAATTTGTACAATATAAAAAAAGATAAGGGAGAAATTAAAAATCATCCATTATCTTACCACCTGAGAGTAGCTATGGACACATTACTTTTTTTTTTCTTTTTAAATTTTTATTTATTTATTTATTTTGCATGGGCAGGACGGGGAACTGAACCCGGGTCTCGGGCCTGGCAGGCGAGAACTCTGCCAGTGAGCCACCATGGCCTGCCCTACTTTTTATTTAGTGGTTGAGAAAAACATTGGGATAAATAAAATTGACACTCCAGCCATTACTTTCAGCACCATAACTAGAGAGTCCGCCTAGCAGTTAATAGTCACCAGGCTTACAGAGTTCTAATGATTTCATATTCATTGTTTCTAAATATTGGAGTTACCTAGTCCTGAGCTACCCTTTTATATATTTCTCCATCTCTTTAGAAGATCATAGTTCCATATAAATAGCCCAAGCTCTGGTCACTTCCTGAAATCTTAACATCTTGACATCTCCATCAGGTCTAAGAAGCATCTCAAACTTAACAAGCCCAAAGAAGAACACCTGATTCTGTACGTCTGGACCTCTTTTCCAGGCAACTTTGCACACGGTGCTAACTAGCATCACTTTACTCAGGGGGTCAATCCAAAATCTGAGAATTCATTCCTGATTGCTCTCTTTCCCTCCCCTTCCCTGCATCTGGTTCCCTGCGTCTTGAGAGAGAAATATCTGGGATGATTCCAGATTTCACTGGGAAAAGCCAGTGTTAAAGGCTATAATTTATAGGGGTCAGTTCTTCTGCTAGAAGCAAATGGAATCCTGGCAATTCCCATCCTGGGGGTGGGCATGACCTTGGCAGAACGAATGTTTTATTGGAGGAAAGGAAGAACCTTTACAGATGACCCCACAACATATAGTAGACTGCAATAACTGCTGTTTTTGGCAGCAAAAATCAACCCCAAAGGCTGAAATTTTCAAACTGTGATCTTCTAAGTAGCTGCCAAGGAAGATTGTTCAGCAGATTGAGTGAAAGAACAGAGTTCCCAGCAAGCCAAGAAACTCGGAAAATCTGGATCAGAATACATCAGAACTCAGAACAGTAGGGCACATTTTTGGGATGATATGTTAATCTATTTCTTCTCTTTTTTCATAAGGCACCTGCTGAAATGAGATTGTTGTATGTGTGGTAGTAAGGGTGAGAAGGCATTGGAAAGGAGTGGAAAAGAAAGGACAAAATATAGGTTCTAGCACAGTGCTCCTCACTGAGGCACTATTGGCATCTGGGTGGAACAACTTGGGGTTGTGCAGGACTGCGTTGCACAATCTCTGATCCTGGATGCCAGAACCAAATGCCAGACTACCAGGAATGCTCACCAGTCATTATGATACCCCAAAATATCTTTTCATATTTCTGTGGATTTGGAGCAGTCCCACCTTCCCTGAAGTCACTTGATAGACTGCATTAGGAAGGAAACAGTTCATAAAAGAGAAATGAAAGAAAGATGTGTGTGTGTGTGTGTCTGTGTGTCTGTGTGTGTCTGTGTGTGTGAGAGAGAGAGGGAGAGACTCTCTTACCTCCCAGGTTGGCCAGACTGAGGGGGATGTGGAGACTCATTGGGTTCAGAGCAGGTCCTGCTTCAGAATCTTCAAAGATTCCCAAGACAGGGTAGAGTGTGCATCACCAGAGTCCTGTGGGACACTCCTCCATTACTGAGCTAACAGGGAGTTTGGGGCCCAGCCAAGATAAGATTTGTTTTGCCATATGCATCCATAATCCTGTTGGAGTACGATTCTGCTACAAACCCTTAAATAACCGGAGAATGTGACATGCATAAAGATGTGTGATGTCATTTTCTCTCTGATACATTCTATCAGCCTGAGTAATGCTACCTAAAAAACATATGTTCTTGCTCTCTGCAGCCCATCCTTGGGGCCAGGAGCAGTTTTGCTGATCACACTTATATAGAAAGGTGCATACATGGGATGATCTGAGAGAGTCTAGACTCAATTCTGCCATGTGTGTTTAATTGTATAAATATATTAACATGCAGTATGCCCTGGGGCTAGTCATTTCACTTCTCTGAAACTCAATTTTTCTACCTATAAAACAGGGATAATGATACTTACTTTATGGTGTTTTGGGAAAGAATTAATAAAATAATTTTGTTAAGTATTTGATACACATTTCATGGCTCAATAAATATTAATGCCCCAATTAGTGAGACAGCCCAGATAATTGCCTGGAATAAGGAAATTGCTTTTGACTAAGTGAACTTCTATAATTTTATGAAAATGTGTCCTTCTTCAAGTACTTTCCTAACTTCCCATTGACTTTCTCTTGGTTTTGCATAGTAAGCACTAAGCAACTTTGAAGAATGAATTTACCTTTATCAAACTAACATTTAAACTGGAGCATCAAACATATGGGGATGTGAGTAGGAGAAGGATTTCTGTAAATTTTACAAAGTTGAATAAAGGGTATGGTATAATTTCAACCTGGGAATCAAATGACAATTTTGTTCCAACAAATAGTTGGAAACAAAGAGGAAGGAAACCAAATCCACCCTGAACTGAGCAGGCAGCATCAGCATGTGCATTCGTTGCTGTAGAGAGCTTAGACTCAGTTCTGCCATGAGTGTGGATTTGGAGCAGTCCCACCTTTCCTGAAGTCACTTGATAGACTGCATTAAAAAGGAAGAAGTTCATAAGAGAGAAATGAAAGAAAGATGTGTGTGTGTGTGTGTGTGTGTGTGTGTGTGTGTGTGTGTGTGTGTGTGTGAGAGAGAGAGAGAGAGAGAGAGAGAGAGAGAGAGAGAGAGACTCTTTTACCTCCCAGGTTGGCCAGACTGAGGGGGATGCAGAGACTCTGGGTTCAGAGCAGGTCCTGCTTAAGTATCTTCAAAGATTCCCAAGACAGGGTTTGCTGTCATGCTGTCATGCAATGTAACTTTGCTGACAAATACTTTAAAATAGCTGGGAAAGTACAAATAATTGGAGAGACTTCATAAGAGGAATATAGAAGCTATAGAAGTATGGGTGTCGGTGACTATATATATTGGATCATAAAAATGAAGTTAGGATGGGTGCAGTCAGATGTCAAGAGAGAACAGGCTCTTCCTGGTGCTCTGTTTGTAGTTTTCCTTACTTGAATGTATCCTTTTTTATTCGGTCTGTTTTATATTTTCTGCCCTTGCCCCAATAGCTTCTAGTTTTCTCATTTTCCAGAAACACAGCCCCTATGCTTTTTCCCCTGAGTTTCCCTTGACTGCCAGTAGTACCTTAGTTATCTTTTACCACAGAAAGGATATTAAGAGGTGTCTTTATGACTCTATCTAGAACATGAACCTAAGCAAAATAATTACAAGAACTGCCGAAGCAAAAACTATAGTAAAGTCCCAATGTTCTCATTTACTAATTAACCCAGACAAAGTAACACTTTCCAAAACTGCTTTCATTTCATCTAAGAGTGCCAAAATTAATGAACTATTCAACTAATTTACCCCAGCTGGAGTCTCAAAAATGTGGTACCTAGTTCTTACCAGAAGTACTTTCATTTTTTAATAGAAGCAGAAAAACTGGGAAATGAGCCAGTAGCTTCTGCTTTGCATCCAATATCTTCTGTCTTGGCGCTGAGGTTAAATGTACTCATCACAGACATAGGCACAGACACAGGCGATCTTTTAAGGCCGAAAAAGAAATTAGGAACAGCAAGAGAGGCAAAAAAACAAGCAGAGGGTCATTGCTGAGATTTGTGTCATTTTTGAGCGAAGTTATAAGAACCAAGCATTCACTGAGCGCTTACTGTGGATGTGTAAGTGCTTTGCAGTCTTTATTTATCTATTCCTCACATGTCTCTAAAAATAGGTAATGATGAAAATAACACGCATCCAAGTAGCAGCCACTATGTCTGAGATACAGTTTTAGGCACTTCGTAAATGTTAAATCATTCAGTCTTCTCAACAACCACATGAAGTAAGTAAGTACTATTAATATTCCCATTTCACATGCAAGGAAACTGAGGCACAGAGAATTTAAATAATTTACCCAAGATCACAGTTAATAAGTGGGACCTGGGCTCTGAGCCCCAGACAGAGCTGGTACCAAACAGTAACTAATCACTAAGCTATGGTGTCATAAACCTCATTTCTCCCAATGTAAAAGGATGATTGGCGCTTTTTACACAAAGTCTTTGCACACTTTATACCAAAAGTTTATGTTTTCTGGGTTGCTGGAGAAAGAAGAGAGACCAAGGTGACCACAACCAGGGAGGAAGTGCAGGGTAGTATGTGAGAGGACAGGTGTATTTGTTTCCTAGGGCTTCCATAGCAAAGTAGTACAAACAGGGCTGCGTGAAACAACAGAAATGTATCGTCTTACTGGTCTGGAGGCTAGAGATCCAAAATCAAGGTATCAGCAAGGTTGTGCTCCTGCCAAAGTGCATAGAAAGAATCTGTTCCATACCTCTTCTAGCTTCTAGTGGGGCTTGCCAACAATCCATGGTACTCTGCCCTCCCTTTCTCTTTCTCTATCTGTGTCCAAATTTCCTCTTATAAGGATGTCAGTCATATTAGATGAAGGGCCCACATACTGCAGTATGATCTCCTTTTAACTTGACTTAATTCCATCTGTAATGGCCTTATTTCCAAATAAGGTCATATTCTGAGGTACTGGGGAGTAGAACTTCAACATAGCTTTTTAGGAGACACAATTCAACCATACAATGGACAAGAGTGTGCCCCATAAAGACAAGGAACATGGGAGGTGAGAGAAAACCAGGAAGCATGCATGCTAACAGAGGATAACACCATCTGATTTTAGGTGAGGAATGAACTTCATGCCCTTAGAATAACTTCAGTCTTCGTCTCTGAGGATCCATTTCAAGTTCCTCGATGGAAATCACTACGTCCAAATTGCCACCATTGTTTACCAACACTACTGGATCCTAAGTGCCATTGTTGTCCTTCTCTCAATCTTTGTCTACACAGCAGCCAAGGGGGTCTATTAAAAATGTAAATAATACTATGATACTCTCCTGCTGAAAACCGTCCAAAAGCTTCCATCACACTTGGAATAAAACAAAAACTCCTCAGCCTGGCTTTCAGGGCCCTATGATCTGCCCTAATGAGATGAAAATTCATCTCATCTAATGAGATGAAAATTTTAGTATGAAAAGGATATTACCCAAAGAGTGTATATGAGTTAGCTGATAATGTTCTCCTTAATATAGTATTCTGCACTACCAAACAAAATGGGGAAATTTATATTTATATGCACAATAATTTAAAAAGATAATATTTACTGAAAAATCAGTCCATCTATTCTCAAATAATTATTTATTTCTATTTTAAGGGTTTGCCCCTGTGCACTGTCCCACAATGGTAAAGCTTCTAGTTTTAAAGGCATAACTTGGTTCCAGTGTTCTAAGTCAAAACAGCTCCTCTTTGGAAATAGTAATATATATTATCCAAGAAATATCTTCTAGATTAGCCCCCGAACAAATTATACACTGAATGCATTTATAATAGTGAGAGGGTTTTAAAATGGCACCAAAAGACATTAAACACTATACTCTAAAGAGGTTGCTAGACCAATGTCAGAGTTAATAAAGTAGGGACAGAAAAATTTAACCTCTCATCCACCTCGAGGACACAAATAGAAGTTTTATCTGAGAAGTATTTAGAGAGAGATGTTCATAAGTTGTGAGTCCTTTACCTTCTAAAAGGGAGAGGCAGAGGGAGTACTTAAGTAATTCTTTTTCATCTCCATTCAAGAGAACCTTGAAGGTGTCAAATTAAAATAAATCTGGACTTACATAAGGAGAGACTTTATTAAAAGCTTATCTCAATAGGGAGAATGCTCCAACATCAGGATTTACAAGTGTTTCAAAATTAAACAGATGAAGATATATATATATATATATATATATATATATATACACACACATATATATATATATATAGAAAGGGGTAAACAAAAGTAGCAGGGACTTTGTGGAGGGTAGGACACGTAGTAGGGGTGAGTTGAAAGCCTGATCAGGGCAGGTGAATAGGGAAATGTTTCTCTCTGTGATCAGCCAGTCCTTGGAATGAGCTGTTAAGGGGATGTTGTCTATCTTATCACTTTAGTGCCTGCTCAAACTTGGGGGCAGGCCAAAGATCATGGGGTAGCAGGGGATAAACCTGACTAAAATTTGGTTAAGGCAGACACTGGGGAGTAAGAAACAGGCACTTGTAAGCTCTTGGTCAAAGAAGATTATTTGAAGAGCTTAATGCATTTTGGGGGAAACATAGCAGACTGAGTCTGCTTCATGTATGAGAAATATAGAAAGTGAGAGGCTGGCTTAAGTGGCCCATGGCAACAAAGAAAGGGCTCACTTTTGGAAAGAAACTGCACTTACTGAGTTTGTTGGTATGAAGTGCATGTGTGTTTTCTCTGGACTTCTTGACTAAGGAGCACTTGACTAAGAACACCAAGTAGAAGAATGAAAAGATTGGCAGAGAAAAGCTAGTAGAATTGCTGGATTCTTAGAAGCTAAGTAGAACTATAGAGACATATTCATCTTCAGCACAGGTGTAGCAGGTGGAGATCCTCAGACACTGGGGTCTATAAAGAAGCCAGAAATGAAATTCATGGAAGGAAAAATATTTTTCTGGTCCTACTAAGCTCAAAAAGCTGTGATGCTATATCAAACAGTAACAGCCAAACATGTCGCCTTTGCCTGTCGTGTTAGTCAGGGTTTTCTAGAGCAGCAGAACCAACAGGAGAGATCTGTAAATATGAGATTTATAAAGGTGTCTCATGCAACTGTTGGAATGGAAGAGTCCAAAATCTGCAGGCCAAGCTGTCAAGCTGGTGACTCCAATGAAAGGCCTGAACAAACTCCACAGAAGAGGCTCGCCGGCTGATGAAGCAGTGAAAGAGTCCCTCTTCTTCCTTAAAAGCCTTCAGTTGATTGGATTATTTCATTGTGGGAGGCATGCCTTAGTTAATTGCAGATGTAATCAGCCACAGATGCAATTAACTGACTCATGATTCAACACACCACCCTTCCAGTTTATCAACCAGCCACAAAATATCCTTGTTGCAATGGTCAGGCCAGTGCTTGCCTGACCAGACAACTGTGCATAATCATTTGTCTAAGTTGACACGAGAACCTAAGCATCACAGTCCATCCGATGTCAATTTGGCAGCTATACACATCACCTTGAAACATGCCTAATTTCCAAATAGAACACAATAACAGACATATGTTTCACCTAACAATACTCAACTGTCCTGTGTACAACTGGAAATGCACTATATCTCTTCAGAATAGGGTGCATGTCCTTAGGTAACATTCACTCTTTAACTCCATATCCTATGATTTAAATTCTATAACATGAACAATATAACATATCATATAATAAGAGGAATACAGGATATTTGCTTATGTACAAGTGGAAACATAACAAAACAGGGAGGAAACATTCACACAATGACAGTCCTCATTTCTGTAACTGGTCACGTGGTCACAGTTCATATTTATCACTACCTTCTTCTTTCCATGCTGCCTTTACCCTCCATGCAAGTGCTTCAGCTAGCCATTTATTTGCCAGGTTGGGTAACCCAGACCTTTATTCCTGAAGTTTCTGGGCCATTGCTAGATCTGCCTGGACTGGGTTGTTGCAGTTTTCCATTGACTTTAATCACAAAGCTTGGTAGTACTAAGAGATGGCCCACAGGATCTCCTGTATTCCAGGAAAACTCTTCTTTACCTCCATTGTGTAGTTGCAGTCCTATTTACCTTTGATAGTCAGGACTAATCGCCCCAGACAGAACAGTAATTTCCTTCCTTGCCTGTTGATTCAGTGGCATGAGAAGCCCAAAGTGGTCAGGTGGCAGTCTTAACTTCCAGTTCAATGGAATCATTGTTGTGTCTCCTGGAAGGAGCACTCCTCCTTTTGGAACTAATATCTGTAGACCAGCAGAACTTAAGGTTTCAGGGACAGGAAGCAAAAATTTTCCTGGTGGGTTACTAGGAAATTGGTGATCACAGATTGGTGCCACTCCCATTTCTACTCTTTGATGCCTGGATCTGTGAGTCTGGGCTATGGGAAAAACAGCACTATAGTGTGGATGCTGATTCAGAGCATACATAGCCTCCTGGAGAACACTGGCCCAGCCCTGCAAGGTATTGCCACCTAGTTGACACCATAATTGAGTCTTCAAAAGGCCATTCAACTTATCAACCCAGCTGTCTCTGGATGAGGGGAAACATAGTAAGACAAGAGAATTCCATGAACATGTGCCCAGTCCTGCTCTTCATTTGCTGTGAAATGGGCTTTTGATCAGAAGCAATGCTGTGTAGAATACTGTGAGGGTGAATAAGGCATTCTGTAAGTCCAAGGTTGGTAGTTTTTGCAGAAGCATTGTGTACAGGAAATGCAAACCCATATCTGGAGTGTGTCTATTCCAGTTAGAACAAATCACTCCCCTTTCCATGATGGAAGTGGTCCAATTTATCAACCTACCACCAGGTAACAGGCTGATCACTTCAGGGAATGGTGCCATATTGGGAAATGAGAGTGGGTCTCTGCTACTGGCAGATTGGGCACTCAGCAGTGGCTGTAGCCAGGCTTGGTGAGTGGAAGTCCATGTTGCTGAGCCCATGCATAAACTCCATCCCTACCACCACACCACTTTGTTCATGAACCCATTGGGCTATGGCAGGAGTGGCTGAAGAAAGAGGATGACTTGTACCCATAGGACAGGTCATCTTATCCACTTGTTTATTAAGACCTTCCTCTGCTGAAGTCACCCTCTGGTGAGCATTCACATGGGACAAAAATATCTTCAAGTTCTTTGCCCACTCAGAAAGGTATATCCACATACCTCTTCCTCAGACATCTTTGTGACCAATTTTCCAATCATGCTTATTCCAAGTCCCTGAACATCCAGCCAAACCATTAGCAACAGCCCATGAGTCAGTATATAAGTGCATCTCTGGCCAGTTCTTCTTCAAAACAAAATGAACAACCAGCTGCACTGCCTGAAGTTCTGCCCACTGGGAGGCATTCCCCTCACCACTGTCCTTTAAGGTCATCCCAGAATGGGGTTGTAGTGCTGCAGCTGTCCACTTCTTGGTGGTCCCTGAATATCATGCAGAACCATTTGTAAATTAGGACTGAGTTTTCTCTTTCTTAGTCAATTGGCTGTAAGAAGTGGAGACCATGGGCATTTGGGCCAACTCCACATGTAACTTACTTGTGCCTTCAGGACCTGCTTGAGCCCTATCTCTAATATACCATTTCCGTTTTATGATGGAGTGCTGCTATGCACATCCAATTTTATGGCTTAGTGGGTCAGACAACACTCAGGTCATGATAGACAACTCAGGTCTCAAGGCAATTTGGTGGCCCATGGTTAAGCACTCAGTTTCTACTAAGGCCCAGTAGCAGGCTAAAAGCTATTTCCCAAAAGGAAAGTAGTTATCTGCAGCAGATGGTAAAGCTTTATTCCAAAATCCTAAAGGTCTGTGTTCATTCTCCTATAGGGGCCTGCCAAAGGCTCCAGACAGCATCTCTCTTTGCATCATTGGACCTGCTGGATCATATGGCTCAAGTGGTAGAGAGGCTTACACAGCAGCTTGGACCTGTTGCAGAGCCTCCTCTTGTTCCAGTCCCCACTCAAAACTAGCAGTTTTTCTCGTCACTTGGTAAATAGGCCAGAGTAGCACACCCAAATGAGGAAATGTCTCCAAAATCCAAAGAGGTCAACTAGGCATTGTGCCTCTTTTTTGGTCTTAGGAGGGGCCAGATGCAACAGCTTATCCTTCATCTTAGAAGGGATATCTTGACATGGCCCACATCACTGGACACCTAGAAATTTCACTGAGGTGGAAAGCCCCTGTATTTATGGATTTATCTCCCATCCCTTGATCCATAAATGCCTTACCAATAAGTCTAGAGTAGTTGCTACTTCTTGCTCACTAGGTCTAATCAGCATAAGATCATCAATATAATGGACTAGTGTGATATCTTGTGGGAGGGAGAAAGGATTAAGGTCCCTGCAAACAAGATAAGACATAGGGCTGGAGAGTTGATACACCCCTGGCAGGGCAGTGAGTGTATACTGCTGGCCTTGCCAGATGAATGGAAACTGTTTCTGGTGGTTCTTACTAATAGCTATTGAGAAAAAAGCATTTTCTGTATCATTAGCTGCATACCAGGTACCAGGTGTTATCTTGATTTGCTCAAGCAATTGATACCTCATCTGGACAGCAGCTGCAATTGGAGTCATCACCTGGTTAAGTTTATGATAATCCGCTGTCATCCTCCAAGACTCATCTGTTTTCTGCACAGGCCAAATAGGAGCGTTGAATGGCGATATGGTGGGAATCACTACCCTTGTGTCCTTCAGGTCTTTAAAAGTGGTACTAATCTCTGCATTCCCTCCATAAATATGGTATTGCTTTTGATTCACTATTTTGCTAGGTACAAGCAGTTCTAGAGGCTTCCACTTGGCTTTTCCTACCATAATAGCCCTCACTCCATGAGCCAGAGAACCAATGTGGGGATTCTGCCAGTTGCTGAGTATGTCGATTCCAAAATGCATTCTGGAACTGGGGAAATGACCACAAGATGGCTCATTTAGATGAGCTAAAACTCCATCGATCATCTGAATTCTATAAGCCGTGACTCTGACTGGTGGACCAGAATGACGTTTTGGGTGTCCTGGAATTAGTGTCACTTCTGAGTCAGTGTCTAATAATCCCCCAAATATCTGACCATTTTCCCCAGTGCACAGTCACCCTGGTAAAAGGCAGTGGGTTTCTTTGGGAAGGCTGAGAGGAAGGTTAACAGTGTAAATTTTGGGCAGTGTAGAAGGGTCCTTCCCCAATGATACCCAGCCCTCCCCTCATTCGAGGGCCTCTGGGTCTATAAACTGTCTGAAGTCTGGGAATTAAGGGGCCATGGCTTTCTGTTTTTGTAATTCAAGTTAGACTTCTGTTCACTTGACAAAGAATTCTTCTGCTTATACTGCTCAAATAAAAATTTAGTAGACTGCTCATCTATTTTACTTCTAGGTACCCCATGATCTGCAAGCCAACGCCATGAGTCTGTATCAGTCAGATTATTTTGACTGCTGCTTTGAGTCTGCTGTCCATTATGGTGGCCATGTCCACCTTGTCTATGGTAATTAATTGTTACCACATAACTTCTGCCAATTCGGGATCTGATCATCCACATTGTGTTTAAGGATTTCAGCTCTGTGATAGTAATATCTGACCTACAGAGAAGGGCAAAGAGTTTTATAGTTATAAAACTCTTCAGGGATGATGGAGCTAGTCTCATGGATTTATTTCTCAAGGTTCTGGTGAAAGATGTATCCTCTGGACATTCTTGGGGTGTGTGACCAGGTCTTCCATGATACATCCACTCTAACATTCTCATCTCTCTAAGCCTCTGGATCCCATCATCTACTTTACACTAGGGCAGTTCTGGCATTTAGATCCCAGGTAATAGAAGCCACCATTGCATCCATATTTCAGCCAACCATCCAAACAAACTGATAATGCCCTTTCTAACCCTTCAAGCTACAACATTGAATGCAGAACATCTGCTTAATAGACCCATATCAATAAGTTCAGCTTGATCCAACTTTATATTCCTTCCACCATTATCCCACACCCTTAACATCCATTCCCACGCATATTCCCCTGATTTCTGTCTATATAGATTGGAAAACTCGTGCAGTTCTTTTGGAGTATAGTGTACCTCCTCATGGATCACACTTTGTACCTCACCTTTTGGACCTTTTGGGACTTTATTCTAGTTATGGGTCTTGAAGAAAAGAAGGGTGGTAGGGGTGGGTCATGAAAAAAAAATAGAAATGTCTTCTAAGCCAATTACCTCAAGCACTTTCATCTGGTGAAACAATGTTAGTCATTGCAGACAGAGGAGTGAGGGCTGTTTCCCTAGGGGAAATGGTTTAACAGGGTTAGTAAGCAGTGAAAGGTTAATCTTGCTAAGTGGAGGTTGGATGGCAGACTCCTCTAAGGAGACTGAAGGCTGGGAAACTATTTCCTTAAGACAGGTTGGAGGTTGGGAAGCTCTTTCCTCAGTACAGACCATTACAGGTCTGTCTAGCAAAAGTCTGTGACCTCAGGAAATAAGATTTTCTTTCAGGCCACATGTGGAAATTTTTACATCATTCATACGGTACTGAAGTTTCAAATTAGAAGCCTTCAACCCATCCCTTTCCCTCATTACTGTATCCAGTGTATCTAACAACCAACCAACATCATTATACCTCTTAATTCCATAAAACTCCATAAAGGTGTCAAAAACATTATCACCCAGAGCCTTGCCTCATATACGTGTATAATTAGTAGAATCTAATGGTGATATTTTGAGTGTCTCTTTCTCCAGCTCACCCCATGGACTGTCAGTGCCATCTCGATTACTGGAAACAGAGTCATTAGTGCCTCTGAGTCTAGTTGGAGTAGAAAACCAATTGTAAAAACCAATTTTTAAGATTCTGTTTCTCAAGAACCACTCCTGATACCAAGCTGTGTTAGTCAGGGTTCTCTAGAGGAACAGAATCAACAGGAGAGATCTGTAAATATGAGATTTATAAAGGCGTCTCACACAACCAGGGGAATGGAAGATTCCAAAATATGTAGGGCAGGCTGTGAAGCTGTAGGCTCCGATGAAGGGTCTGGATGAACTCCACAGGAGAGGCTTACTGGCTGAAGAAGCAGTGAAAGAGTCTTTCATCTTCCTGAAAAGCCTTCATTCAATGGATTGGATTATCTCATTGTGGGAGACACACCTTAGTTGATCGCAGATATAATTTCCCATAGAAGCAACCAACTGACTGATGATTTATTACTACACCAGCCTTTGGTTTATCAACCAGCCATGAATATCCTGCAGCTGTGGTCAGGCCAGTGCTTGTCTGACCAGACAACTGGGCATAATCATTTGGCCAAGTTGACAACAGAATCATCATACTTGTCTTCTTCTTCTCTACTGCCTCCCTAGGTATCATACACCTGTTAGCTGAATGTGTAAGAGAAACCTGGCTAATGGAAGTTTTAGCAACACTGACCCCTGTTTGGAAGAACTAAATAAAGAACACACTTGCCCTTAGCAAGGAAAGGATTCGTGCCATACTTTGGAAATATTCAACCCATAAACTACAATTACTTAATTGTGTAAAAATAATTTATCTAAAAGTGCTGTAAAAATAAAGGATGAAATGTGCAACATTTTCATTTATCAAAAATCATTGTCAAAAATATCAGATATCCTTAAATCTCTGCTAAATTCTTGCCACCTGTTTGTTACTTTATACAACAGTGAAACAATGATTTCTCTTTTGTTTGGAGAGAATTTTTGTTAACATTTGGTTAATAGGTAGTACAGACTGTTTAGAAAACTATAGAGACACATGGAAGCCAAATTAATCAAACCACCAAATCATCTGTTAGGATCCTCAAACTTTTTCGAATGTCTTGGGCTAGTGTCCCAATTAACAGAATATGATGACTAATCACAGAAATTCTCTTTCCGCTGCACCAAATACTCTTAAGATTGCATCTCATAGAAGCTTCCTATGCAGCTCTTTTCTACAACACTTTGCAGTCTCAGTATTGATTTCTTTCGGAGGGGCTCCCTTGAGATATCATGCCAACCTCATCCTGTGCAAACACCCAGCTCACTTGAGGACAATCGATGGTCTATTCTGGTCCTTATCAAATCACTTAATGTTTCTGTGATTATCAGCATCCCAAGCTGGAGGCAATCAGGCAGAGAATTATCAGGACATTGATAGATTAGTTTCATCAGTTACCTGCTGTGACCACTAGTTTTCTGTATATTAATAAGAAAAAAATAGCCTGCTGATTGTCATTTAAATTACATGAGGATATATTTGTCTTTTGGAACTCCAAGGCATTTAAATGTGATGTAAGATCAAAAATCATTAAAGAGGCAAAGAGATGTTATAGCAAATATTTCCCAAGAGACTGAAGAATAAAACTTGTACAGTGGAGAAGATGTGTACATTTTATACTTAATTATTTTCAATGTGGACAAGATTTGATTCAACAAATACTTATTGAGCACAGTGTGGGCAAAGTGTTGTGTTAGGTTCTTTAGGAAAATAGGGAAGTGGGGGCCCCTGATCTTAAGAGTCAGTTATCTAAACCAACATGCAAATAAACGTAATACAAGAGATGCGAAAAAGAACCATGGAGCTTCCAAGGGAAAAGACCACAGTATTTGGGGGTACGAGGAAATTCTCCATGGAGAGGAATGATATCTGAGTAGGCATTTTCAAAGATGAAAATGGGAGGAAGGGAATTGCAAATAGGGATAAATGCAACAACAAAGGCATGAAAATGGTACAGCACATACTGAAGGTACCTGTGCTGGTTTGAAACTGTTATGTACTCCAAAGAAGGCATGTTCTTTTAATCCTAATCTGACCTTTTTGAGACAGACCTTTTGTTTGGGGTGTAATCTTTTGATTAGGTTGTTTCCACGGAGATGTGACAACAATCCAATTGAGGGTGGGAACAATCGAGCAGATCATTTCTGTGGAGATGTGACTCCTGCCCACTCAAGGTGTGTCTTCCTTAGTTTACTGAAGTCCTTAAGAGAGCTGATACAGAGAGCAGATGCCTAGACACAGATATTTGGAGATGCTTGGAGAACTGACAAAGAGAGCAGAGAAATGAAACCAAAAC
Source organism: Myrmecophaga tridactyla (assembly GCA_004026745.1). Lineage (NCBI taxonomy): Eukaryota > Metazoa > Chordata > Mammalia > Pilosa > Myrmecophagidae > Myrmecophaga > Myrmecophaga tridactyla. The sequence goes on from PVIY010017363.1 coordinate 18,647, forward strand.
AAAGATGTTTGGAGATGCTAGATGAAATCCAGAGTTTGCCCTAGAGAAGCTAAGTGAGGACCCACAGAAGCTAAGAGAGGAGGCTATTGGAACCAGGGACTGAAAGCAAAGAAACCGGGGAGCAAAGGGGCTGCAGACATTGCTATGTGCCTTCTCATGTGACAGCGAAACCCCGTAAATGATTGGCCTTTCTAGAGTGAAGGTATACTCTTCTTGGTGTCTTAATTTGGTCATTTTCATGGCCTTAGAATTGTAACTTGTAACCTAATAAATCCCCTTTATAAAGGCCAATCTGTTTCTGGTATATTGCATTCTGGCAGTTTTAGCAAACCAAAACAGTATCCTTTCCATATCCTAGGGCTTTGCCCACTGGTGGCTTCTTACTTCATGCTCTGCAACACTTCCTGAAAGTTTTACTTGGCCATGGACACATAGGACATGCTTGGTGGGCATGCAGGGCAGGCTGGAACAGTCTTAAATTGTGAAGAGTAGTAATGGTGTAATAATACCCCAGTTTCCTTATCCCTCAGGTGTTATAACTCTTAGGTATGGCCTACATCATTTTCCAGAGATTCCAGCAGGATTGGGGCTCAGATGCCAAGAATGGTCAGTGCTCATTAACTTTAGCTGAATTGGCTTGCTTCCCTTTCCTGCCTCATTTCTCCCCTGATGGGTGCTTCCTTGGACCACTTCCCAAATAAACTACTTGCATTCAAAGCCTTGTAATAATAGATTGTGCTTCTGGCAGAACCCAACCTATGGCAGTGGGTAAGCACAAGGTATGTTAAATAACCAGCAAACTGTTCAGATTTTTCTTTCTTTTTTTTTTTTTTAACATGGGCAGGCACCAGGAATCGAACCTGGGTCCTCGGGTACAGCAGGCAAGCATTGTTACCTGCTGAGCCACCGTGGCCCGCCCCTGTTCAGATTTTTCAAAGAAGAGAGTGTATAGAAGAAATAACAGTAGATGTAACAAAGATTTTAACTCTTTACTCTGTGCCAGTTACTGTGCAAAGCACTTTTATACATTCTATCTCATTTCATAATCAGAAAGTCAAAATAAGTTAGACACCACTAATACAGATACTAAATTGGGAACATAGAGAGGGTTAACTCAGTCGTTAGAGGTCTAAAGGTCATACAGCTGTCAACTCCAGTTCATCTGAGGTAGAGAAACTGGACTTTGAAATCCAATGCTCTTCTGCCACCATGACAATGTGGAGGGTACTGAATGCCAGCCTGGTGAGTGTCTACATAACTGGGGGATCACTGGGTATCCATGGGAGTTTCTGAGATAACTTAGATACAAGAGAAAGGATGCTTCAAGTAGGCTGGTGACTTAATCAAGAAACAAGAGAGTGTCAACTATTGTAAGCAAGGAGTGGTCTGAAGTAGCAGAGGAACTCGGGCCACCCAAAAGCCTTGGTTCATTTCTAGATTTGTGGGACTAGTATACAGAATAAATAGACATGCATTTTTCTTAATAAGACTTGTTTTTCTGGCCCTTTCTTACTTAGCTGTCAGAATCTTGTAAGACCACAAGGTGGGGAGTGCAGTGGCAGCAGGACCACCCTGGGAAGTTATCCTGGCATGTGGGTGACTAGGCCTGCTTTCCTCTCCCTGGGAGAAGCTGTGATGGGAATCCCACTGAGGGCCATGTTCCTGTGTGCTGCTGCTGTGTTTTGGCATGTGTAGGAGTTTACAGAAGTCAGAAAGGACACATTTAGTTACTAAAAGGCAAGCTCCTAGAGTGATTCACAAGTTAAGGGAGCAGACTCCAGATGGCTTCGATTTTTACCCTTTATACAACATTTTTCTATAATACCCTTTATATTCACAGAATATAAAATTCACATTTTTTCTTAAGTAGAACTTGGAACAGAGATTTATTCAACTTACCATCCATATTATTGTGGATAGTTTTCATTGCAGTGCAATTTGAATAGGTGCAAAGGGTGTTTTGCACTTAAATCCAGCCTTGTGTTTGGTCTTATACGCCAGAGAAATGCAAGCCACATTTCCTTTCCTGAGAAGCTTATAATTTCACTGGGGAGAGAGAGAGAGTAGAGTACCAGATTAATGCAGAGAAAGAAGGATGTAGCTGTGGGTGGGAATGTTCTAAAGAAGACCTTGATCAGGGGAGCTGGGACTTGAGCTCAGCTGGGTAAGCGAAGCAGGAAGATGTCATTTAGGCTGTAAGGTGCAACGTGAACTAAAAGTGGAAGAATAGGAATGAATGATTTGTATAGGAGACAAACGAGAAAATTGGGGAAGCATTTAGTATTTGAGAATGTTAAATTGGAGTTAGGCTGGGGACGACTTTCACTGCCAGGTTGAGGCAATGTCTCTTGAACATCATTCTAAGCTACCATCCTCTAACCTATACTGATGTAACAGGATACCACTGGGTCTCCTGGGAGCCAACTGGCTCTAGACACAACAGGCAAAACAATATTTAAGAAGAGGAAAAAAAAAAGACACCAAGCTAATGGTGTCGTCTCCCTGCTAAAAGCTTTTTCTAGGTTCCTTTTGCTATTGGGAGGTAGACAAAATCTTGATCATGGCCTTCTAAACTCTTGCAATCTGGTTTCTGCCAACCTCTCTTGCTCCATCTCATTGCTCTTCTCCTGTCACACAATCCCCTCATACTTTTTGTTCGGTCACACTGGGCTTGATTCTGTCCCAGATAATCCCATTGACCAGATGCTTTTCCTTGTGCTATTTCCTCTGCCCAGAAAGCTCTTTCCTTTCCTGTCTTCCCTTCACCTCATTAACCAGTCTTTATTTTACAGAATGTTGCTTATGTAAGTAAGACTTCCCCAGGAAGCTTTCCCTGACTCCACAGACTAAAACCCCTATTACATGCTCACAGAACACTCTGTGCCTCTTAATCCTAGGAGAAAATCCCAGTTTGTACTTAAATATTTATTTTTGTAATTATTTCATACATTTCTTCCTTACTGAACTGTAAGCACCAAAAGCAAGAAGAAAAAATAGCCATCTGTTTTGCTTACCATTGTATCTCCCATACTTAACACAGTCCCTGGCAAAGAGTAGCCATTTAATAAAGATGTGTTGAATTAATGGATAGTTGAACAAATGAGTTTGTGAATGAATAATAAGGTGGTTGCTCACAAGAGTTCGGCTCAAGTTCAATATGTATTTTCTCATTATCATCAAAGTCTATTTGAGGAATATTAGTTGATTGTTTTATTTAGAAGCTTCCTATCTCTCCCTTAGCTTAGCTTATTTTTAAGCTAAAATTGTTGGGAAACCAATTCTGTACCCACTCTTATCTTTTATTCCTCTGGGGTCTAGGTTGTTTTAAAAATGAAAGGAGAAAAGTAACACTCCAATTTTGTGGTTCAGTTCACATTTCAATTTTTCTCTATTCTCTCTTATTCTTAACATTGTAAATGGTTTGAAAACCCAAACTTTTGCATTTATATTGCTCTTTTCATCGACAGATTTCAGAAAGGCTTGAAAACATGTATTAATCCTGACGATCACATTTCAACCTTCAAAAATATATCCACATTAAAGTTCCTTTAAGTCACAGATGCTACATCAGGTTCACAGTACGGCAGCAACAACTTCAAATACAAGTTTGGGTTTTGATTAAATTCTGTAAATCGACTAATTGTGAATTTTTGCAGGAGGCACCTGTCATTCTAAATGCAATAACAATGTGTCTCTTCAGAGGATACATGGATTCAGAAAGCTCTGGTTTGAAATGGAGGATTTGAAACATTTGAAGCTAGAAAAGGACAGGATAACAACTTTGAGAAATCTAATTGGATTTCTTAATATATATATATTATATAAATAATATATGTGTAAAGCTATACATTTTCCTTTAAGCACAAGTTTTAGCTGCATTCTGCAAATTTTGATAAGCCACATTTTAGCATTATATACAAAATATTTTCTAATTTCTTCTGGAAGTTTTTGATCCTTGGTTCTTTAAAAATGTATTGCTTAATTTCTAAACATTTGGCCACTTTCTAGTTATCCTTTAATAGATTTGAGGTTTAATTCTACTGTGGTAAGAGCATATTCTCTATGTGGTTTCAACCCGTTGTAATTTTTAAAAACTAGCTGCATATCTATATGTAAAAAATGTACAGTTTTTGTAAATGTTATGTGTATACAAAAATGCATGTTCCTCAATTGTGTACAGTGCTATGCAAATGCCAATTTGATGTGTTTGTTATTTTTTATAACAAACTTTTTATCTACTTTTATCTACTTCCTGATTTTTTGTAGTTTTTCAGTTATTGAGAAAATATTTACTAAAATCTCCAACTAAACTTGCAGATTTGTCAAATTTTCTTATTAATTCTATTAGTTTTTACTTAATACATTTTATAGTATGCTATTAGTGCATACGAATTAAGAATTATTAGGACTTCTGGATAGGTTGACATTTTCATCATCATAAAGTATTTCTCTTCATTGCTGGAAAATCTTATGTTTCTTAATCTCTCTTTTTAATGATTCTAATATTGCTATATTAGTGTTCTTATTTTGTGGGAGAGTTTTTTAAATGGATTTTCTATTTCTACCCTTTTACTTTCAAATTGTTTCCTTATATTTAAATGTGAATTCTAAGCAACATTTAGTTTTTTCCTAATCCATCTTAACAATTCTTGTCTTTTAATTAGAATATTTAGTCTGTTTACATTTAAACATATATTTGGATTCAAAACCCACCATCTTACTTTCGGTTTGTCTGAAAACTTCCTTCTGATAATTGTTCCTAGTTTCTTCTGTATAGTTATTTTTGGATCAATGTCATTTTCTCTTTAATTTTTCCCTTTTGGCTTGTTAATTGTATATTCCTTCATCATTTATTTAATGGTTACAGCAGAGATTATAATATTCATCTGTAACTTTTATTAGAGTCATCTGTATTTTAGTACTTTTAAAACTTCTAGGCAGTGCAAGGATATTAAAATACTTGAATTCCATTACATTCCTTCCTTCTTTTCTTACTATTGTTGATGTGCTTTTCAATTTTACATATGTTTTAAGTCCCACAAGTCATTTTTATTTTATTATATAGCCAACAATTACTGAAAATTTAATAGTCACTTAAATTTTCCACACATATTTACCATTTTCAGCACTCTTTTGTTTTCTGCAACTCTACATCTCCAACTGACAATTTTTCTTCTACATGACTTTTCTTTAGTATTTATCTTACTGTAGGTATTCTGGTTATAAAAAAAGATACCATTTTCTTATATTATTTTCCCTTTCCTGTGTATTTTTTTTTTTTTTTTTTTTTTGCATGGGCAGGCACCAGGAAACGAACCTGGGTGTGTGGCATGGCAGGCAAGAACTCTGTCTGCTGAGCCACCGTGGCCCACCCTCCTGTGTATTTTTAGTACCTTTAATTTTATATAGTTACAGATTCACAGGAAGTTTCAAAAATTATACAGAGAGATCCCATGTAATCTTTTTGCAGTTGCCCCCAATGGTTAGATTATACCTTATATAACTGTGAGACCACGAAGCAGAGAGTCCACCAGCCAGCAAGATTTGCAGACAAGGAAGGAAAACACCTCCTGGGGAGCTGGAGAGGAAGCTAGCAGATGACACTGTGTTTGCCATGTGCCTGTGCAGCTAAGAGAGAATCCCTGTCCATGTTTGCCATGTGCCTGCCTTTCCACTTGAGAGAGAAATCCTGAACTTCATCGGCCTTCTTGAATCAAGGTACCTTTCCCTGGATGCCTTAGATTGGACATTTCTATAGACTTGCTTTAATTAGGACATTTCCACAGCCTAAAAACTGTTAACTTGCAACTTACTAAATTCCCCTTTTTAAAAGCCATTCCATTTCTGGTATATTGCATTCTGGCAGCTAGCAAACTAGAACACCCATTGAATGCCTTTTGATACACTGAAGGGGGATTCCTTTTATTGCTAGGTGGGGATGAGACTCTTGGCTTTCTTCAAGGCCTCCACTGATACCACCCAGACTGAATGGAGCAGAGGTAGGTTGGTATTGCACCTCATTGGCCCTTATTGACACTGCCAGGGGGATCATTATCACTGTGTGGTGGTTAAAGTCCTGACTCTGCATTGGTCTTCCTCTGACACCACCCTGCAGGGGAGGGGAGAGACCACTCAGGACCACGTGTAGGGTGGAATCTCCATAGTCTCTATTGATACCACAGCAATGGGGGTGGGTGGATGGCTTGTTGCCAGCTGGTGAGAATGAAATTCTCACTCACCACTTGTCCTTCACGCACACCATTCTGAGGACACATTGTTCCAGCTGTGGGTGTCTAGACTCCTCACTTGGCCTATGCTTGTGGGGATGGGGTTGGGACAGTTTTTCCCATGGTGTTTATCTGCTGGTTATTGCCTGGAAGTTTTCTCTCTTGATAGTCTGCCCCTTTCCTATTCTTTTGGTTAAAAAGAACTGACTTTTCTTGAGGATTTTTTTGTCTGTGTCCTCTTTGTTCCAAATCATTTCTCCAGGGAAATATGGGGCAAAATAAATCAATACAGAAATTAATCAATTAATTGATTTTTTTTAAAAGACCAAAAAAACTCATTTTTTTCTTGTTTTCCAGATTTGGAAGTTCCTAGCTCATCTGCCTTTTTTTCTATACATCATTGAGTCTTTTAATGTTTGTTTTATAGGTAGGGCCCACAGGTCTGAGCTGTACTCTATATGAGGAATAGAAAAAGTATATCCACTTTATCTTGTCCAGAACCAGAAGTCCTGTTCTTTACTTACTTATTTATTTATTTTTCTTTCAAATGACATGTTTATTGTGCTAATGTAAAGTTGCATCCGGCATGATTTACCTTGAGGTAATGATAGCAGGTCTCACCTCATAGGCAGTGTTCCATTATTTTTAAAGGTTTTATGGTAGTTTCTATTTGGCAATTTATTTCCTTTTAGAACCTTAACATTATTGAACTTTATCCTCTGGCTTTCATGATGTGTGCTAAAGAGACAACTATTCATCTTACTGTTGCTCTTTGAAATAATCTTTTTTTTTCTATTCCTTTCAATAATTTTTCTTTGACTTTGTCTCTCAGTAGTTTAATTAGGATTTATCTATGTTTGGTTTTCTTTGCATTTATCCTTCTTGGAGTTCGTAGATGTTCTTGAATATTCATGTCTTCCTTTAAATTTTTAAAAATTCTGATTAATTCCTCTTCAAATTTGGCTTCTTCTGTATGCTCTTTCTCCTTTCCTTCTGGGATGCCAGTTTTACATATATATCTGTCTTTTCACTTAGTTGATTTTATCCTTTATTTTATTTTTCTATGTTTTCCTTTGTTTTCTGTCCTCTGTCCATTAGTCAGGATATTTTTTATTGATTTATATTTCGTGTAATTAATTATCTAGTCAGCTGTTTTTAAATAAAGATTAAATCCACCTATTGAATTCTTAGTTATTGTATTCTTCAATTCTAGGATTTCACTTTGATTCTTTCATAAGATAAGATCCAGTTCTCTAATGATAGCTCTACATTTTCTTGAACATATTAACCACATTTATAAAACCCATATTTGATAATGTGAATATTTGGAACGCCCGTGTATTTCCTTCCATTATTCATTTTTCTTTTCTTTTCAGCCATTTAATTTTATCTTCTGGTTCACATGATAACGTTTGACCTTGTACCTTTTGGATATTGGCAAATGTTTCCAGAATAAAACTTTTGGGCTAACATAACTGGATTTCTCTTTCCTCCAGGATCTCTATGAACTTCAAATCTTAGATCCTTGTTGCTCTTTAATGCCTTAAAACAGCTGTTTTCATATTTTATTTAGTTGTGTAATTGTTCTTCTTGGGCTGGTTAATGAAGTAAAAGTTACTGTCATGGCTGGAAGCAAAATTTTCTCTATTTATTAATTTTATTTTTACCCCCTGTTTTCAATGCAGATCCTGAATGTTTAGAGCATAGATGACCAATAATGGTAAATACAAAGTTTTATGCCAATGTCAATATGGAGGGCTGTGGAAAGAATTTTCAAAATTGTGAACTGTTGTAGCTATTCCAAAGTCAAAACTACATTAGGAGCAAGTGCTAACACTTTATTTTCATCATGGAGCAATCCTTTTCTTTTAAATCCATGAGTCATCAGAGAGCTTCCAGGTCAAATATTTATTTGCTTCCTCTTTCTATTTTTTAAATATATAATACTATGAAAAATATTATAGAAATTTTCTTTATATATATCAGAAATAATGAGAGAAATAATGCAACTTAGAAATAGTAACTTTCTTGGATTCTTTATTAGGGCTAAATAAAATTATTTTCCTTTTTTATTTAATATTTACTGTATAATCCAATACCCATGAATGGCAATGGAAGCATACAGCTTTCACCCTACATCATTTAGTAAGAATTCTTTTGGCAAAATATTCTAAAGGATAGATTATATATTTTTCTGGTATTCGTTTGTACTTGATTTCTAGGTAGAAAAAGTTTTTGGAATAAGGTATCTAATCCTGGCATTTGCTAAATAAGTAAGGCATCCAGGATTTGTTCAAACAAGAGACCGTTCATAATTACTTCAGAGGTTGTTCTTCTGTTAAAGCAGGAAAAAAGGCAATAGATGCCAGATTTAGATCCCTGTAGTACCTCTCCCCTTCTCCTAAGATCCTCCCAGAGTTATTCCCATATAAGGTCACAGCTGGCTGAATAGTGAATCACTTTAGGTTGCTAAATCTTTGCAGATTAATGATTAGAGGTGTGGACTTTGGAATCAGACAGAACTTGTTTTTCGATTCGGCATGCTGCCATTTAATAGAGGCTTAACTTCAACAACTTATTTAGCCTTTCAGAACTCATTTCTTCTTCTAAAGTGGGGCTCATCATATCTACTTGGATGTTGTAGTGAACATTAAAATAGAGAATAAAAGTGTTACATTTAGCACAATATCTGCTCTACAGGTTTTATTTTTAAATTTTTGATTATAAGGAAAGAAAGAGAAACAATGATCTCACTTAGAATGTATCTTTCTTTCTTTGCAACTTCCTAAATATCAAGGTAACGAAATATGGCCCTACAGAATGGTTTCTGCAGCTTTCAATTGACATTGAGCCTTGTTTCCTGGGAGACTAATATGACAACAGTATGCTTGGCACTTTAAATCAGGGTAGCACATGATTCTGCCAAGACAGACAAATAAAGACATGTGGGCCAAAGAATGTAGAATCCCTTGAAGAGCAGGCAAAAGCCTTGTCAACTTGCTATATGATATTGAAGTATAGTGTGGTGGTTAAAAATGTGGAATGTTTGAACCCTTCCACCAATTTACAACTGTACAACTTCAGGCAAGTTATTTCCTCTCACCTCTTTTTATTCCAGTTTCCACATACGTAAAATGGTGATAGTAAAAGAACCCATCTCTTAGGATTTTTGTGCATATTAGAAATATTGTTAGATATTAAGTGCTTAGACCATTGCTTGGCAAATAGTAAGCATTCAATTAATATTCATTTCTATTATCTTGTCTCTATTGAATAGCATGGTAGAACAAGAACTAGACTGCTCTAGTCCTACTAGAGAGTTTAAGTTTAAATAGGAGGGACAAAAATGAGATTATCTACAGTTTTCTATTTTGTACCATGTGAAGATAATTTTTGCATGCTACTTCTCATTAGAGAATAGGAGAAACTTGCCACTCAATACCCTAATTAAAAATAAGAATTTTGTAGTTCTGTTTCCTTATGGTCAACTATTTTGTGTTTTTAAAGATGAAGCAGATAACATTCTGGGGATTGTGGGGAAGGAATGTCCAGAGTTGACTCTGGATGTATCTATTTTGATGCATCCCTTTTAAGACTGGGGAGGTAGAGGTGGTTTTCAGTGCTGACCAGTATTTTCAGTGGTTGGGAGCAAGAAGTTTCCTTAGAAGTCTGAACAAACCAGTGTGTGTAACATCTGATTATTAACTAGCATTATCTTTAGGAAATGAAGGACAGTATTTCTTTGATAGCTGTCTCTCAGAGTTCTGAATCTTTCACACCCTGCACTACAAAAAGAATGCTTCATCCATTTTGAGTCTGGGAAGGAGAAAAGGGTTTTCTATTACTTTTTAAATAAAATGTTCACTTAAACCAACATCTCATAGCTTAACACAATGAACATACTGACTACATCAGAATGTTTCACCTGTTCATCTAGTATGTGAGTAGACTCCAAAGAGAATATTTAAGTTTTAGGTTTGTTTTTCCCTAGTTGGGATATTGCATTGCAAAACGTCTTCAACTAAATTGAGGTATAATTTTCATACAATAAATTATGCCTATTTGAAATGTGAAGTTCAATTAATTTTAACTAATATATGCACTCTTGTAACCAGCACCACAATCAAGATAAATTACATTCTCATTGGCTAAAAAAACCTCACTCATGTCCCTTTAAAGTCAATAGCCAACACCCTCACCCAATCCCTGTTCCCAGGCAGCTATTGATTTGCTTTCTGGCATTATAGACATTTTTCTTTTCTGAAATTCCATATAAATGATATCCTATTATTTTACTCTTTTGCATCTGACTTCTTTTCTTCAGTAATCTGATTTTGAGACTCATCCATGTTGTTGCATATATCAGTAGTTTGTTTTGCTACATAATATTCTATTGTAAGAATGTACCATAATTTATCTATTTACCTGTTAAAACATGTGAGTTGTTTTCAAATTGGGGATATTATAAATGAAGGTGCTATAAACATTCATATACAAGTTATTTTGCTATTGCATTTTTCACCCATTGTCTCTTACATTTGTATGACGTACACCATAGAAATATGATATACACAGCATACTTACAACTCCCTTGCTTTCATTATTTTAAAAATTCTCTCTGTTTCTAAAGATGGTGTGATGTTATCCTTTAGGTATCTAGACTGTGTTTGGTTGTTACTGTTATCAGTTGCCCTGGACACATGGGAATGGCCAAGTATTTTTGGTGCTTGTTTCCACTCCTTTTTTATACTTCTCTCTGTCCTGTGAGATGGCTGATAATATCAGGCCTGGGATGGGCTGGGAGTGTGCAGTGTATTCATTCCTTCTCTGAATAGCAGATTTTATTATTCTTCAATGGATGATTTTTTCCTCTTTCACTAGTCTGTATTCAGCTTTAACTCTTTTTACAAGCTCTTAACTCATTGGTTCTCCCACCCTCACCCCACCATGTTTCCCTAGCCACTAGCCACAGCACTGAAGCCATGAAGAACCAGCTGTAACAGAAAGTAGAGTCACACATTCGAACCTACTCTGCTTGTATCTCAACCTCTGAAATACATGAGACCACGCTATAATCTACATGAGAAGTGTCTTAATTCCAAGAGGTAGGCTTAATGGTTTATTTGCTCTCTAGATCATGGTGAAATTCCAACCTTTTCTCAAACTTGGTCTTCCCCTTCATTAATCCTTTTTGTGATCTTAGTCATTTGGCTTTTTTTAAATTTGGGTTTTGCCTAACATGAATATCATCCTTAAATGCCTGCATACTCAGTAATCTAAGCTCAGATACAGTGATATTCTTGGAAACTGCCAAAACCTTCAATAATATAAAGCCTGAGAATGAACGAAAATGGATATGCAGAATCTAGTTCTTAGGTTCTGTTTCTTGTGAAAGATCCAGAATATTCAAAGGAGAAGTATATCCCAGCAAGGTAGTGATTACTGAACTCAACAGCCTATTCTTAAAATATTAAATTAAGGCCAAATAAAATGCCTAATCAAACTTCCTCTTAAAAAGAGTGACTCATAGCCTAATTGATGTGAGAATCAAATACATGTTATAGAACTCCTTTAGAGTGAAGGAATTCCTTTCAATTTAAAGTTCATTTAATGGATTTCATTGGACTTCTTCAAAATTTTCTATAAATTATCCAATAAAAAACATGGAGTCTTGAAAGACTTTAAACATGCTTTTAAGGAGGGATGGTGAAACTCTTTCCCTTTACTTCCCACCACATGAGAGGAATAATATACTGTTGTAAATTCCCCTTTAATTTTTAACTATGGGGACCTGGCTGTGCAGGAAAATAACTAGTTAAAGAGCCCATACTGGCATAAAGCTGCCCAAAGCATGCAAGGAGTTGCGCTTTCAAGAGTTCTCACCAGGGTGCTGTTGTGTGGAAGGACTTGACTATGACATGTTAAACAAATCAATCCCAGAATAAAAATTCAGTCAGTCTGTGGTTTTGTTTTCTTAATATTAGAGAACTAGTTTGATGTTTGTCTATTTTTTTCTAATTTAGTCCCCAGGTTTTATTTTACTTACCCTTTTTACTTATCAGTTGCTTACTGTTATGCAGAGGCAATATATAAGGGTTTCTACCTAACCATTGGGCAATCAGGATGACTTTGCCACAACAACTGGATCCCTTCCAATCATACTGAAAGGGGGTTAGTGGGAGGTCTTGTAGTAAGGTAGCACAAGCAAACTATTAGAATTTGACTTCTTTCTCTGCTGCAGACTAGAGAGTTGATTTTGATTAAATTGTCAGCATTTTAACTCTCTGCTTTCTTTCTTTCTTTCTTTCTTTTTTAATTTTTTTTTGCATGGACTGGCACCAGGAGTTGAACCCGGGTCTCCAGCATGGCAGGCAAGAATTCTGCCACTGAGCCACCATTGCACCACCCACTCTCTGCTTTCTTAGGCTGAATGAGAAGCTAAAAATACTTTACTTAGCAGAATGTTGTGTGGTTAAAAGAAATAATGTATACAAAGAGCTGCATATATAGTAGGTGCTCATGAAGGGTTATTTCTATCACTATATTTTTACAAGACTGTTAACTAGCCTCTCTTCCTAGAAAATTGTTGATTTCAGATTGAACATGCCCCTATATACTTGTACTAGCAAATCCTCTTTGGAAGAGGATAATATCATTATAGGGATAAAGTATTTTTTTTTTTTTTGCATGGTCAGGCACTGGGAATCAAACCCAGGTCTCTGGCATGGCAGGTGAGAACTCTGCCACTGAGCCACCATGGCCTGCCTGGCCTAAAGTATTTTTAAAGCTTTGTTTCATATGCAATGCACAGCCTTCAAATAAAATGAGAATACATATTAAGAGATGAAACAATAAGAAGAAAAAAGAAGGGGGGGAAAATAGAAACAGCTCTGCATGGCCTCCAATTAATGAAGCAAACAGACATAATACTTAAGATAAATTTCCTTAATGCAGTCAAAGAGGCAAAAGTTCAGAATGGGAATTTGGGTAGGAAACTAATAAGTCTAAAAAGTCCAAAAGAAGTTTTTAAATTGTAAAGTACAATATCTGAAATTGAGAACTCAGTGGATGGGTTTAAAAGAAGATTTGAAACAACAGAAGAAAAAAAAAGGTTCTGGCACATAGGCCAGAATGAAATATCTAGAATGAAATCCACAAAGGCAAAAGACTGGGGAAAATGGAAAAGAAAGACAAAGGCATAGAATATGCAGTTAAAAGATCTAATGTGAATGTAAGAATCTTAGAGAAGAGAAAGAATAGGGTAAAAGCAATATTTGAAGAAGTAATGCCCGAGAATTTTCTAAAACTAATTAAAGACATCATCAGCCCTCAACTCCAAGCCTTATACATTACATCCAAGGGCATTATCTGGTTTCCTGAATGGCCACAAAAGGGACTGATGACGCAATCCCATAATGCTGGAGAATTAGAATTTAGAACAATAAGAGATAGGAAGTAGCTAGAAAGATAAACTTCTCCTCTGTTCTCTCTTCCATTAAATTGTTCCTTCTTGCAAACCTTGTAAAGCTGTTATGCGTGCCAGAAAATAAACACAGCTGACCAACCTACCATGTCTCTTGACAGCTTGAAATAATAGCTAGTATGGTAACCCAGTTTATTGCATTCTTTGCATATTTTCTTATCTCACTTTCCCTTTTTCATATCTATATCACCCTGGACTTTCATTTCTTAAATAAAATAAAGGCATTTTGATGCATATCATAGTGTCTGCTTTCTTGAGGACCCAAGCTAGGATTCTCTATGAGCACCAAGCAACATAAATTTAAAGAAAACTATATCTTATATTACATCATAGTATAACTTCTGGAAACCAGGAAATTTATTTTTTTTAATAGTTTAAAAAGAGATGCAAACTATCTTCAAAGGACCTACATTTTTACTTATAACAAACATCTATCTCAACAGAAGTAATGGAAGCCAAAATACAATGCAATCTCTTCACTTTGCTGAAGGAAAATATATGACTACCAATTTTAGGTACAGCAAAAAAAAAATCCTTTATTAATAAAGTTATTTCAGAAAAACAATACAAGAATCATTAATGTCATACCAACACTAAAGAAAATATTAAATCTTATTATTCAGGTCAGAGAAAAATGATCCCAGATAACAAGTTTGGATAAGTAAAAAAGAATTAAAAAAATAGTAATTATGTGAATGAAACTAAATGGCTATTTTCTATTTAAAACATTCGGAATATTGACTTATGAAATAATATTAATAATTTAGTAATTTAAAATACACATCCAATTAAAATAGTTTGTTTGGCAGCAGATAAATGGCAATGAAGTCCTATATTGACTTTGCATTGTCCAAGAAAAGGGCAAAAGTGCCAGGTAACATTATAATCTACTGAACAATGAATGCATATTATATCTTAGATGACCACTAAAATAAAAGTAATCTTTTGAACTAAATGGTAATTAGAAAACCTTTATATTTAAATATCGTAAGATGTAGGTAAAACATATTTAAAGGGATATTTATGCCTGCTGCCAAAAGGTAAAACATTTTAAACAAAAATATGTATGATTTTTAGTCTCTAGAAGTTCAATGTGGGTTTTTTTTTAAAACTTTCTTCCATGTCTCAATTTAATAATCTCAAGCTTTCCATTAACTTCTTGGACATATAGACTATGGTTATAATAGCTGTTTTAACGTCCTTGACTAAAAATTTTATCATATTGTCTTTTATCATCATGTCTTCTGGGCTAGTTTCATTTGATTGGCTTTTGCTCTCATTATGGGTGGTATTTTGCTGCTTTTCTTGTTGGGAACTAGACATTTTTATATTCCCATAAATATTCTTGAACTTTGTTCTGGGACACAGACAAGTTATCGAAAAGATGTTGGTCTCTTTGAAGCTTCCGTTTAAGCTTTGTTAGGAGTGACAAGATGGCCTTTAATGTAAGTCTAATTTTGCACCACTCTTGAGGGAAATCTCTTCCAGAATTCTTCCCAATATCCCAAGAATTATGAGATTTTTTCCACTCAGATTAGTAGGAATACAAATGGTTGTTGGCCTTAGGTGAACTTCAAGGACTGTCCCTTCTTCTCTTTTTTGGATGGTTCTTTTACCTACCCTGCATAGTTTCCTTACATGCATGCACTAATGAACACTTAGCTCAAAACTCAAGGAGGCACCCTCTCCAGATATTTGGAGCTATCTTTCTGTTTAGCTCTTTCTTCTCCAGTATTCTGTTCTGCAAACTGAAGTACTGTAATCTCCCCAGATTTCAAACTCTGTCACCTCAACTCAAGGAGAATGTTTGAATTCTCCCTACCTACATTGCAACCTGGAAACTCTTTCCAGCAAGCTAGGGTTATCATAAGGCTTGCTCCTTTCTTTCAGTGATGATTATTTTTCACAGCCTGAGGTCCAGTTTTCCAGTGTTGGAAAACCATAATTTCATATATTTTGTCATTTTTTAAAATTGTTATGGTGGGAGCACAAATCTAGCCCTGATTACTCCATTTTGGCTAGAAGCAGACATCAAATATTCATTTATTTTGATTGCACATTTTTCTTCTTTCCATGAGTGAAATTAATTTAACATATATGTCTGTATTGCACCAAGTGGGACTCATTTATCCACCTATTAATTAATGGGAGGTGTTCTAAGTGAAACTATAGTGCTTTGGAGGAATGGCAAGGTCTTTATACAATTAATTGACCTGTAGTACATGTTTTCTATATAAGAGCAGATCTTCTCATCCTTTCCTCCTCCTCAATCCATCCAAAAATTAGCCTGTTACTCTTGGTAAAATGCACAAAACTTGAGCTTCATTTGATTCTTAGTGAACAAGATGATCATTTTTTAACTATTAGGCACATCCTAATAGCAAATGAACAAAAACAAACAAAACTGACAAAATGTTTCAAAATGAATGCTAACATTTATTCAACACTTAATATGCATTGGAACTGTACCAGGCACTGTCACATACATTATCTATTGATAACCCTTTTAGATGGGTAGCATTATCCCTATGTTATTTGGACAGATATTCATTTCAAATCCCCAAATAGATAATAAAACCTCCAAATGCAGCAGCATTTGGAATTAGAAATTTGGAATTAGAAACCAATTTTTGGTTTCTAATTAGTACTAAATAAACATTGTTATGAATCAGCCTTCTCATTTCTTGGTTTTCAGTGTTAGACAAATGAGCATAAAACCAAAATTAACTCAAGGAGAATGTGAGATGAGAAAGCATAAGATAAAAATTTAATGTATATTCATTTACTACGCTGGATCCTATTTACACTCTTCTCTCTTGCTGCCTGGCAGGGAAACTAGTTCTAGGAAAGGCAGAGTTTATTCACTCAACATTTTTCCTCTTTCCACTGCAGAAACAGCCCATTAATCATCATTTTGGATTAAGGTTATGCAAGGCCAAGCTGTTCCAACTTGTAAACTGATGAAGTCTGGCAAGCCCTGTCCTATTTCCAAGACAGCTTCTAAGCACAGTGCACCTGCCTCTATCTGCACCTGAACTCATACTTTGCCAGTTTCACTCACTCAAACTTGTTAGGGGTGAAAGCCAGGGCTGGGATGCCTTAAACCTGAAATAGGCCCCTTTGCCTGTGGAATTCCCTGCATGCAAATGTACTGGTGTTGCAACATAGACACAGGAAGTCCTTGAATGAGAATTGTAACTGAGCCAATATTTCCTTCTGTGTTTCTCTTCTCCCTCACTTCAGTATGCTTTGTATGCCCTCCTTCAATATTCATTGCTTTTACCTGCTACTGCCTGCCACAGGTTTTAGTTTTACCTCAGTTTCCACAAGCAGGGAAGGATTCTTCATGGAGAAAAATTGAGTCCCTGCTTATATGCTATCTAATTAACAGGTCACCTTTCCCAGAGGACACACTGACTGAGCCAAGTTAAAGGGAGCACTTCTTAAGGAGAATAAATGGCAGGGTAAAGTCTTCTTCACATCTCACTTTACCAAAATAGCTAACATCTCTATTTCATCTACATGGATGGCCAATTGGTCTTCTTTGCAGACTCTAAAATATGATCTGATATTGCATGTACAGTTCATTTCTGGATGATAATTTAAAATCAGTTCATGCCTATTGTGGGCTTGTTATATATGCCTGACACTGAGTAAGAAGTGTCAAAGTTCTTCATAACTCATGAAGCCTCAAAGACAACTTTGTGAAGTTAATATAATTATCCTCACTTTATAGATAAGAAAACTGACATTCAAAATGAGGTTAAGTGACTGTTAGGTCTCCCTAGTAAGTCACAGTGCCAAGATTCTAACCACGATCTAATTCTCTCCACTGCACAGGGCATGAACAAAAGTGATTGACATGAAGATTCATAGGCTGTGTGCACGAATCTGCCCAATTATGTTCAGGATTGAAATAATTATATTTATAAAGTAAAAGATTATACATACAGTTGACAATCAGATCCACACAGGGATCAAACTACTTAGCGCATGGTGCTTTGATTATAGTGAAGTAAAGAACAGTAACTCCACATGCTCAGCACCCAGGGAGCAGATTGTGAGGCATCATCATTGGAGGTAAATAAGAAGAAAGAAATACTGTTAGGCAACTCTTTAAAACTAGATCTGTGAAGATAATATTTGATTATGCAGCACAAAGCTTCAATACATTATAAGTGTAGTTTGACAAGTAAAAATATTACCACAGGATGACTTCATAGCTGTTTGTGAATGCATTTGATTTCCTTACTGAATATGTGCTATTTTTATCACATGAAGAATGCTTGGTGCCATTTTATTCTCAAGTTATACTTGTCTTTTTCTATCAATTATTTTTCGTTTTGTTGTTTACTAAAGATAAAGCCGGAGGGAAAAATTGTACATGTTTGCATGGGATTAATTTCTTAGTTTGTCTAGCAGTATATAACTCAAGGGAAATTCCTTTATAGGCATATCTGGAAATTGAAGTAAGAAGAATTTATAGAAAAATGTTAGCTTTTCTGAGACAGTAATGACACATCTACCTTAAGTTGAGGTAGGAAGGTGAAAAGTATTGCAAGTGTCTCGCCTTTTTCATACTACCCTCAGATTTACAAAAGTAGCATGTTATAAAGTAATTCAAATAATTCAAGTATATGTCAGAAAAAAAGAGGTCATTTGCCTTCCCACCCCCTTCCTCTCATCCCTCTGTCAATTCACTCCATTTTCCAGAGATGATCTTTATTGACAGATGTTGTTTCTCCTAGCAACTCACAAAACACACACAAACACTCAAACAAATGCAAACACACACACACACAGACAAACACACACCTGGCATAACATATGCTATTCAATCAGACCATGTTACGTACTTTTATGGAATAAACACAATGTTGATTCATTGACATATTTTACTGTAAAATCTAATGAACCACCACCCTTCCAGAGAAAACAGAGTGTTCTGATGATCAAAACTCTTGAGAGATCAGCAGTCAGTTCAGACCTGGTTTATTTGGTACATTTGCTTTTATGAATTACGGTATTTTATTCAATTGTGACATTGTATTGTCCTTATATCTTCGGTTTTGTTGATTTTCAAGCTGCTGTTGCTGCTGCTGCTGTTGATTTAGGGGATGTGTAAATTAGTTGTACATATCATGGCTTATTGTGCTTGTTTTTATATGGAAATAGATGCAAACGTTAAGACTGTCTTCTGGATATTTTCCAACAAGATGGACTATTTCCAGAAAGTGGCTGGGATGAAATAGTTACCAGCTCAGGCTCTGTTGTTAGACAGCCTAAATTCAATCCTCAGTACTTTCATGAGCTGATTAGCTGCTTAACTCAATTCTTTCATTTGTTTATGCCAAAATCTTAGAGTCTTCCTGACTACTCCCTGCCTCTCAAAGCCCACAGCTAATATATCTGGAAATTCTTTTGGCTCTACTATTTATATATGTATAGTTAGATACAGAGATATGTATCTAATAATAAAATAATTATATATATTCATAAATATAAATCTACACTTCTACATATATATATATCTAAAATTTGACTACTTCTCATCACCACTAATGCTGCCATTCTACTGTCTATTCTCAGCCCAGTCCTACAATGATTCTCAAACTTGCTCCTCCACAGACTGGAAGCATCAGCATTATCTGGGAGCTTGTTAAAAATGACAAATTGCAGGTCCTACTCCAGATCTTCTGAATCATAATATGGAACTTAGCAAGATCCCTAGTCACCATGAGACTATCCATGAAGAAAAACTATTAAAAAATGAACGAACAAAACACTGAGTCTATCGTATACCAAAGTTTAGTAAAATGCAATAAAAATGAATTCCCAGGAAATAAAATTAAAACAAGCCAAAAAAAGGTAAAAAGTGTGCAACAATTAATTTTTTTTTATTTGTTCAATAGACACAAAATTACTCTGTCAAACCACTATTGTAGTTTCTAAATGCTTACTCTCAATTTCTGTCCTAAGATTTTTGCAAATCAGTTCATGGGCTGGTACTTGTTCACAGTCCTCACTGTCCCCTCTCTGCCTTAGTGAGCTGCTTTCCTTGATGTTCCCCAAAATTGGTAGGTGTGTCCTCCCACTTCAGGGCATTTCTTCTGGCTGTTCTGTCTTCCTGGCATCCTCTTTTCCTAATTAACTACAAGGCTAAATTCATCACCTTCTTCAAGTCAAATGTCATCAATTGCCATCTTCTCATCCTTTTGCATGGTCTAGTTACTATTTGAAATGGTATTTCGCTGTTTCTTCACAAGACCTCTTTTGCCTCTGTTCTTTAGACCTTTGCTTAAATATCAATGGCTTGAAAAGCAGGGCAAGATGAAAGTATCAGGAGGTATGGAATTTCATTAGTTCTCTAGGGCAGCTAGAAAATAGTCAGGAACTGTCTGGAACAACTGTTTTGGGGATTTCCATGACTGGACACAGCATGGATAGAATATTTAGACCAAGAATCAATACAGAAACAGAGATTTTGAATAGTATGACAAATGAACTAGACTTAAGAGACATTTACAAAACATTACAGCCCACAACAGCAGGATGCACATTTTTCTTAAGTGCTCATGGATCATTTTCTAGGATAGACCAAAAGCAAGATTACAGAGCAAGCCTCAATAAATCTAAAAATATAGAAATTATACAAAACACTCTCTTGCATCATAATGGAATGAATTTGGAAATCGATAATGGTAGTAGACTGGAAAATTCTCAAATATATGGAGGATAAACAATATAATCTTAAACAACCAGTGGATCAAGGTAGAAATTGCAAGAGAAATCAGTAAATATCTCAAGGCAAATGAAAATAAGAAGACAACATATCAAGCTGTCTTCAACAAAATACTTTCAAATTGAATCCAGTGGCACATTAAAAGAATTATACACCATGATCAAGTGGATTTTATTCCAAGTATGCAAGGCTAGTTCAATGCAAGAAAATCAATTAAAGTAATACACCGCACCAATAAATCAAAGGAGAAAAACCACATCATCATCTCAATTGATGCAGAAAAGGCACTTGACAAAATTCAACATCCTTTCTTGATGATAAAAACTCCAAAGGATAGGAATAGAAGGAAACTTCCTTAACATGATAAAGGGGATATATGGAAAAACCTACAGCTAACATCATACTCAAAATCTGAAAGCTTTCCCTCTAAGACTAGGAACAAGACAAGTATGTACATTGTCACAATTGCTGTTCAACATTGTGCTAGAAGTTCTAGCTAGAGCAATTCAGTAAGAAAAAGAAATAAAGGGTATTTTTTTATTCTTTGAAAGGAAGAAGTAAAACTTTTACTGTTTGCAGGTGACATGATCCTATATGTAGAAAGTCCCCCAAAATCTAACAGTAAAGCTACTAGAGCTAATAAATGAGTACAGCAAAGTAGTAGGATACAAGATCAATATACAAAAATCAGTAGTGTTTCTATACAAAAGTAATGAGTAATCTGAGCAGAAAATCAATTTAAAAATTCCATTCAAAATAGCAACTAAAAGGATCAAATATTTAGGAATAAATTTAACCAGGGACATGAAAGACCTATGCACAAAAAGCTCAAAATATGCTAAAAGAAATCAAGGAAGACCTAAGTAAATGGAAGAACATACCATGTTCATGACTGAAAGATTAAATATAGTTAAGATGTCAATTCTACCCACATTGATTTATAGATCCAATGCAATACCAAATATAATCCCAGCCTCTTATTTTGTAGAAATAGAAAAACCAATAACCAAATTTATTTGGAAAGGCAGTGTGCCCTGAATAGCTAAAAATATCTTGAGAAAGAAAAATGAAATGGGAGGTCTCACAGTACATGACCTTAAATTATATTACAAAGCTACAGTGGTCCAAGCAGAATGGTACTGTCATAAAGAGAGGTATACTGACCAATGGAATCAAATTGACTGTTCAGAAGTAGACCCTCTCATCTATGGATAATTGATCTTTGATAAGGTGGTCAAGTTGATTCAAATTGTTCTTGGAGAACTGGATATCCATATCCAAAAGAATAAAAGAGGACCCCTTTCTCACACTTTATATAAAAATTAACTAAAAATGGGTCAAAGACCTAAACATTAGAGCAAAGACCATAGAATTTTTAGAAGAGAATGTAAGGAAGTTTCTTAAAGATCTTGTGATAAGAGGTGGCTTCCAAAACCTTATACTCAAAGCACAAACAGTGAAAGAAGAAATAGATAAGTGGAATCTCCTCAAAACTGAATACTTTTGCACATCAAAGGACTTTGTCAGAAAAGTAAAAAGGCAGCCAACACAATGGGAGACAATATTTGGAAACCTTATATCAGATAAGGGTTTAATATCCAGAATATATAAAGAGATCCTACAAGTCAACAACAAAAAGGTAAACAACCCAATTGAAAAAAAAAAAGGCAAACAACCCAATTTTAAAATGGACAAAAGAAATGGACAGAGGAAATACCAATGGCTCAAAAACATATGAAAAGACACTCAACTTTACTAGCAATTAGGAAAATGCAAATCAAAACCACAATAAGCTATCATCTCATACCTACTAAGATGTCTATTAGCAACTACAAATGTTGGAGAGGATATGTAGAAAGAAGCACAGTTATTTGCTGTTGGGGGGAATGTAGAATGGTGCAACTGCTCTGGAAAGCAGTTTGCATTTCCTCAGGAAGCTAAGTATAGAATTGTCGCACAATCCAACAATCCCATACTAGATATATACTCAGAGGAACTATTGTCAAATGAACGGACGTTTGTACACTGATATTTATAGTGGCATTATTCATGATTGCCAAGAAATGGAAATAGCCCAAGTGGATAAACAAACTGTGGTATATACATATGATAGAATATTACACAACTGTAAGGCAGAATAAAGTCATGACACATGTAACAATGTGGATGAACCTTTAGGACATTATGTTGAACAAAATTTACCAAAAACAAAAGGACAAATACTGTATGGTCTCACTAATATAAAATAATTATAATGAGTAAACTCTGAGAGTTGAAATTAAGAACAGAAGTTATCAGGAGATAGAAGGAGGGTAAAGATTGGGTATTGGATGCTGAATATTCAAAAGAATTCATAGTAAAGATCCAGAAATGGATAGCACAATACTATCTGATGGTAACACAATATTGTAGGTACACTGAACAAAGCTGAGTGTGAGTACACTTGAAAGAGGAAAGCTTGAGGCATGTATGATATTAGAAGGAAAGATAGAGGATAAAAAAATTGGAAACTAGAGTGGACAATGATGGTAATTAAATGTGCCAATATAAGAAAGTTTTTACACAAGCAAGAACAAATGAATGTCAAGATTGCAAGGTGTTGAAAATGGGATAGTATATGGAAAAATACAATCAATACAAACTAAGATCTGTAGTTAACAGTGACATTGTAAAATGTTTTCATTAATTGTAATAAAGGCAATATACTAAGTCTAAATGTCAATAAGAGAGGTATATAAGGGAGAGGGGGATATAAGGGTGAAGAATGGCATTCTTGGTGGTGGTATTTCTCCTTTTACACTTTTTTTATTCTTTTGAAGTTTTTGTTTTTATTTTAATTTTTCCACTTCATTTTTTGTAGAAGAAATGGAAGTGTTCTCATATAGATTGTGGTGATGAATGCATAACTATGTGATTATACCAGGAGTCATGATTGTTCACTTAGAATGGATTGTATGGTGCATGAATAAAACTATTTAAAAGATAAACAGAAAGATAAAGTGCTGACAAAGACATGGAGAGAGAGAGATACCTATTCAGTATTGGTAGGGAAGTAGAATGGCACAGCCCCTCTGGAGGGCATTGCGGTGGCTTCACAGCAGGCTAAGTATAGTGTTGCCATATGATCCTCAGGCCTGTTATTTAGTATGCACTCGGAAGAACCGAAAATGGGGACACAAGCAGACATTTGCACAGTGTTATTTATGGCTGCATTATTCATGATTTACAATGGTTGGAGGTGGCCTAAGGATTCATTGACAGATGAATGGAAGTTGTGTACACATAAAAGGGAATATTGAATGAGTGCAAGAAGGAATGAAGTTATGAGGCATGCAACTAGGTGAATGAACGTTGAGGACATTATGTTGAGTGAAATAAGCCAAAAATAAAAGGACAATTATCTTAAGGCCTCACTAATATAAACTAATTATAATAAGCAAATGCTGAGAATAGAATCCTAGAGCATAGGTTATCAGAGTATAGAACATGGGCAGACATTGGGCAAATGATTAAGGAGTACAGGATGTTCAATAAGGCTTATTGCAAAGGTTCCTAGATTGTAAGCTCTTACAGCAGTCATATCTATTCCTGAGTTTTAATTGCTATTTCTAAATGCTGAGATGCTGAGCTGTTTGTGTATAAACTAGTAGTTCCTCAGGACTTTGGGTATCTGTGTGACACCTGAGACTCAGAGTGAGAGTTCAGCAGCTTTGAAAGTCAGCATTACCCCAAACAGCAGCTGTTAAAAAGGCTGAAAAAAGAGATCAGACTTCATTTAGAAATATGAATGAGATGGACTTGGTTAGGACTAAGATAAATCAGAATATAGGGTAAAGGATGATATTGCTTGAAGTTTAAAATGTCAACTTCTATGTGAGACCAAAGGATGAGATGATTATTTGGTTCAAAATTTAAATTTTCTGCATCACACTATCTAGTTTAACCTGTACGGTTAGTTTATTTAAACAACATAATTACATGGAACCCAGAATAAAGAATGAGATCTTGTTATTCTGTACAAGTTAATGTAGTACCCCAATACATCCCAGAATATTTTGGGCAAAAAATAAAGAAAAGTATTTGTAAGGCCCCTTGAGCAACTGGGGAAAAATGTGGAAATTAAACTTTGCCTCCTGGGAAATTCCTGATATTCTCACAAGCAGTAGGGACAACCAACTCAATATGCTGCGCCCTCGATCTTGGGGTCCCCCCTATGAAGTTTGTTCATGCAAAGGAGAAGCTAGACCTACTTGCAATCATTCCTAAGAGTCATCCCCAGAAAACATCTTTTATTTCTGCGATGTGGCCTCTCTCTCTCAGCCAACTCTGCAAATAAACTCATTACCCTCCCCCTTAAGTGCGACATGCGTCCCAGGAGTTTAAGTCTCCCTGGCAATGTGGGACATGATTCCCTGAGATAAGCATCCCTGGCATCATGGGATTGAGAAAGCCTTCTTGACCAAAAGGGGGAAAAGAAATTAAACAAAATAAAGTTTCAGTGGTTAAGAGAATTCAAATAGAGTTGAGAGTTCATTCTGGTGTTATTCCTGTCATTATATACATATTCCTCTATTGTTTCTAATGTATTAAAATAGCTAGAAGGAAATATCTGAAACTATTGAACTGTTATCCAATAGACCAAATTCTTGATGATGATTATATAACTATAATGCTTTTTATAAGGTGTGACTGTATGATTGTGAAAAAGTTGTGGCTGACATTCCCTTTGTCCAGTGTATGGTCAGATGAGTAATAAAATAAAGAGAATAAATAAATAAATAATAGGGGGTGATAGGAGGCATGGGATGTTTTGTGAGTTCTTTTTTTTTTATTTGTTGCTTATCTTTTTTTGTTCTTTATTTAATCAAGGTGACGTAAAAGTTTGAAAGTAAATAGAGGAGTTAACATTATTTTAAAAAAACATTTTTTTAAAAGTGAGGAGGCATTGTCTAAAACAATAAGGAAGGAGATGGTCAACATACATATCAATAAGTACATTGGTCTGATAAGACATATACTCTTTGTCATCTGGGCAGATTACTCAGATGGTTAAAAGCCTTTTATAGCTTCTCACTAAGAGCAAACAAATAATCCAATAAAACATCGTCATTTTAACAAAGTGAAAATCAGATTCTTGTTTTGTACGAAAATATGGTGATAAGAAAACTATTAAAAATCTTGTAAAACCATAAAATCTTACCAACCCTAACCAAAATCAATCAAATTCACTTCCAACAAGACTTCTATAACACTCTATATCCATCCATTTTGTCCTACATATTCCTGTTCCTCATACTACAACAATCAGTTATTTTATTTTAGGGGGAAAAACACTCTTTTTCCTTAACAAAAACACTTCCTGCGTGCTTTACATATATAAATTACCAAAAGAGATCTTGAAGTTAATGTTCAAGGCAATATTCTACAAATCACAATTCTTTGTTTTCTTTTTTCTGAAAATAACATATACAAAAAAGCAATTAATTTCAAAGCACATCACAACAATTAGTTGTAGAACAGATTTAGGAGTTTGGTATGGGTTACAATTCCACCATTTTAGGTTTTTAATTCCAGCTGTTCTAAGATACTGGAGACTAAAAGAAATATCAATAAAATGATTCAGCATTCACACTCGTTTATTAAACCTTACCTTCTCTGTATAACTCTGCCATCTCCTTTGATCTTTGTCCTACTCTTTGGAAGTATTTGGGCGATGCCCATTCTAACTTTTTCATGTTGGAAAGGGCTGTCGATAATTTGAGATGGGGGATGGAAGTAATTGATGTTCTGGAGAGGCTGGCCTCTCTGCCTTTCGGGACTTATCTGGATCAGGAACCCATCTGGAGATTGTAGGTTTCTGGAAAGTTACCCTAGTGCATGGAAACTTTGAAGAATCTTACATAACACCCTAGGTGTTCTTTAGGATTAGCAGGAGTGATTTTGGTTGGGGTTTGGTAAATTATGGTAGGTACACTTCTTTTCCTCCTTTTGGTCAGATGGCATTGATGATTCCATACTTCCAAGGCCAGATTGGTGCCAGGGCCAGATTAATCCCTGGGAGTCATCTCCCATGCCCCCAGGAGAATTTCACCCCTGGATGTCATGTCCCACGTGGGCGGGAGGGCAATGATTTCACTTGCAGAGTTGGGCTTAGAGAGAGAGGCCACATCTAAGTAACAAAACAGGTCCTCCCAAGGTAACTCTTAGGCATATCTATAGGTAGGCTAAGCTTCTCCCCTACATACATAAGCTTCACCTCACAAAAGGTGTGTGTGTGTTTATTTCTGTTTTTTTTCCTAGAGTAATGAAAATGTACTAAAATTAATTGAGGTGATGAATGCATAGCTATATGATGATACTGTGAGCCATTGATTGTGTACTTTGGTTGGATTATATGGTGTGTGAACATATGTCGATAAAATTGCTTTGTAAAAAATGCCAATTACTTCATTTCTTCACCTATTAAGTGAAGTTAATAATAATACCAACAACATAGGGTTGTTGTGAGGATTAAATGAACTGCAATTTAATTTTATAATTAATTAATTATAATTAAGCAATTTTATATCAGTATGGTCTCATGGTTACTTATTTTATGCTCTAGGTAATATAATTCAATACTATATTTTCTTGCTCAATAGTTCCAGCTTTGGCCATTGAAAACTCTTTCATTTTGCTTCTGCATCCTTTTGACATAAACCTATCATTGTGGCATATGTTTTTTTTTTCTTCTTACTTTCAAGCATTAAAGGATGCTCCAGGACCATCTACTGTATTTCTTGTCTTGTCCTAGAATGAGTAATTTCTCTAAGTAGCCCAGGTTCAAATTTTATTGGATGTTAGAAACCATTGTCTGGGTGCTGGGTGAGATCTTTGCTAATGGAGTGCTGTCATTCTTTTTAATTTTAGCCATTCTTGTGAGTATTTAGTGTTTTATCAATGGCGTATTAATTTGCTTTTCCATGATGCATAATGAGATTGCACATCTTTTCATATGCCTTTGGCTATTTGGATATACTTATTTGTGAAGTGTCTGTTCAAATCTTTTGCTCATTCATATTGCCTTTTTTTAGTATTTTCCTTTTTGAATTGTAGGGATCCTTTGTATATTCAGAATCTGACGAATATGAATCTTTGTCACATGTGTGTGTGTTTGTATATGATATATAGTGTAGCAACATTGGAGATATTGTCTCTATGTCTGTGGCTTGCTTATTCACTTTTTAATTAATTTTATTTTTTAATTTGCAAGTAGTGAAATTGATTTATATTGTTGTACATATAGCTATTGATACGTTAGGGCTTACATATGGAATTTTCTTTTGTTTCTTCTGTCAGTTTTCCTGTTTCTCTTTTCTTGGTTTCCTGGTAGCTACTTGAACATTTTTTGGATTTCATCTTGATTTATTTAGAGTGTTTTTGAATATATGTATAGTTTTCTCAGTGGTTGCCCTAAGTGTTACAATATACATATCAAATTTATCACAATCAACTGGTATCAGTGTTGACCACTTTGAGTGAAATGTAGAAAACTTACTTTTAAGCCCCTCCTCACTTTTAAGTGTAATTGTCATAAGAATTCCCTCTAGAAACATTAAGCACCACATCAAATGGTATTATAAATTATTTTTGCTTCAATCAACAAATATGATTTAAGAAACTTATGAGAAGTATAATTGATTAATTTGTTATTACATATCTATTACATATTTCTTACATAAATGATTAATTTGTTATTACATACATAAAATGATAATGATTATTATCATTTCCTTTCGGTTTCCAGAATTTTCACTAACATTTTTTAAGGGTATATTCACTTGTAACAAATTCTCTTACTTTTTCTTTGTCTAGTAATTTCATTAGTTCCCCTTCATTCTTGAAGGATATTTTCACCTGATATAGAATTCATGGTTGGCAGTTCCTTTTTTCAATACCTGAAAAATGTTTGTCACTTCCTTTTGGGCTTTTGCTTTTATATGAGAAGTTTGCTGTCATTCAAATTGGTGTTCCTCTATAGATAATGTGTTTTCTTTTGGAATTTTTTTCTTTGTCTTTAGTTTTTGGAAGTTTCATTATGGTCTGTCTTGGCCTGGGTTTCTTTAGGCTAATTCTATTTGAGCTTTTCTCAATTTCTTGAATGTATATACTTTTGTTTATGTCTTTTACAAATTTGGAACATTTTCAAGCATATTTCTTTTGAATATTTTTCAGTTTCACTCTCATCTTTCCTTCTGGGACTCTGATGACATGAATGTTAGGTCTTTTTTTATTGTCCCACAGTTCCTCGAGAACTTGTTTAGTTTTTTTCAGCCTTTTCCTCTCTCTTGTTCAGATTTGGTAAATTTTATTGATTTGTTCCCAATTAAGTACATTGATTCTAGCCTTTTTCATCTCTACTCTACTATTGAGCTTGTCTAGTAATTTTTTCAAATTTGTTTTTATACATTTCGGTTCTATAATTTTCATGACTTCTGTTTTTTTATTTTTTTTCCGCTGAGATTTTCTATTTTTTCCTTTATTTTGAGAGAATTCTTAAATGCTTTTTGGTATTTTTTATGGTGGCTACTTTAAAATTCTTATCAGTAAATTCCAATGTCTAATTCATCTCAGGGTTGGCATCTGTTGATAGTCTTTTCTCATTCAACATGTGATTTTTCTTGCAGTTGGTATGATGAATAATGTTTGGATATCCTGGACATTTTGGATTTATATTATGAAACTCTAGGTTCTGTTTAACCTTCTTTTTGGGTAGGCACTCCTCCCTAGGAATCTGTGTGCGTGTATGTCCAGCTTCCTACTGTGATCTTCTGATACCATCCAGCAAATGTGGGGCGCTGACTCATACTGACTCATTGACATTGCTGGGTCTCTTTATTGTGTAGAATATTTCCATCTGGTATCACTTTTTATGTAGGAAAAAATTTCCTCTAACATTTCCTGTTATGTGGGTCAGCTGATGATGAATTCTCTCAACTTGTTTATAACTAAAAATTTCCTTATTTCACCTTGTTTTGAAAAATATTTTCTCTGGGTATGTAATTTAGGTTGGCAGCTTTTTCTCTCAGTACTTTAAACACGTTGTTCCAGTCTGTTCTTGCTTGCATTATTTCTGACAAAAAAAATCTACTGGGAACTCTATCACTACTCTAGTATGTATGGTGTCATTTCCTATGACTGCTTTTAAGATTTTCTCTTTAACAATGGTTTTAGACAATGTGATTTTATGCCATGGTGCAGTTTGCTTCATGTTTCTTATATGTGGGGTTCATTCTTGGATCAGAGGATGTATAGTTTTCATCAAATTTGGGGCAATGTTTCTTCAAATATTTTTCCTGCCAATCCCCTCTTTAATTCTTTTAGAGACTCCAATTACACAAATACTAGATTGCCTAAAATTATCCCACTGCTAACTGATGTTGTGTCTTTTTTTTTTCCTGTGTGTGTTTCATTTTAGCCAGTTTCCATTGCTCTGTTTTCAAGTTCACTAATCTTTTCTTATGCAATATCTAATCTGTTGGTAATCCTATGTAATATACATTTTATGTTTATAAATTAGATTTCTAGCTTCTTTTTTACATCACATGTCTCTAACTATGCACAATGAATTAAGGTTATAATAGCTCTTTTAAGATTTTTTGTCTAGTAATTCAAACATCTCTGTCAGTTTTGCTTAACTGATTTTTCTCCTCTGCATGGGTCACATTTCATTGTTCTTTGCCTATCATATAATCATTTATTGTGGATACCAGACATTGCAATTTTTCTAATGTTTGGTGTCAGATATATATTTTTTCCTCGAGGTATTCTTGATAAGTTTTTCTGGGATATAAGTGACATGGAAACAGTTTGATTCATTGGGGTTTTTCTTTAAAAGAATTTTTAAGCAGGACCAGAGCCATATGCTCTCTGGGGGTAATTATTCCCCATGAGTGAGGAAAAAGGCCTTCTGAATACTCTTCTCAATGCTTTGTACATCATGACATCTTCATTTGGCTAAAGGTATTAGATACTTTTTGAGCCTACAGGAATGATGAGTGGCATTTTCTTTAACATTTCAGATGGCTCTTTCCTTAGCTTCAACTTGTTTCCTCCCATGCATGCTTCAGTGAATATTGTGCTCAATACTCTAGAGGCCGTCGGCTAATGTCCATTTCCTCTGATACTAGTATTTTGTTTTGCAAAGTCTAGTGGAACAGCCTTGTTCTTCCCAAACCCTGGTCAATCTCCCTGATTCACACAGTCTGTTAGACTCCTCCTGGGTTCCCTTCGCTGTACCAGAGCCTGGACATTCTCTTCAAGCCATAAACTGGGATACCTCTTGAAGGACACATCTGATTCATTTGCTTTCTCTTGGGGATCACTTTCCTTCTTTGCATTATGTCCAGCATCTTACAAACTATGATTTCATATATTCCGGATTTTAATTTTTGTTATTTCAGGCAGGAGAATAAATCCGGTCCCTGTTACTCCATCTTAGACAGAACCATAATATAATCTTAATAAATG
>PVIY010017364.1:0-49626 GCA_004026745.1 Myrmecophaga tridactyla
TTTCACTGAGGCTGTGCTGTGAGGTGGGCAGCAGTGCAGATCTCCCAACCTCCTGCAGGATGGGAAAGGGCTCTTGGGGGCAGCTAGCAACTATTCTTCCTTAGTTGAATCAGTTTTATCGATGACTGAAAAAATGTTGTCACCCCCAAATTCCTCTTCAAAACTTTGTGAAATATGAAGCCCCTTGAATCTAACCCATTCTGGAATCTGAGTGGGATGTTTTTCTTCTATAATCCCAATACCACCCACCTGCCTGTTCTCCCTACACAAGCCTATCTAAACTTAGAGGATGAGAGGGAGCAGGATAATGTCTGTTTTACACTAACCCTTTCTTACTGTGAGAAGCTTCTGAATGTCTGAAGTTTTCTTTTTGTCATATGTCTTTTAAATATTAGCCAGGAATAAAACTACTTCACTAGATCTGATCAGGTGTGATGCAGAAACACAGATATGGCTGGGGGAGCCATGCCACCCAATCACCCTCTTTCCTTCTCCTGGTTATTTTGAGAAGTCAAAGCAGGTAGGCAGGAAGAGCTAAGGATGTCCCCTTCCATCCCCTACACCCCAAGTCCTGTGATATCCTAAACATACACCTCCAAACAGGGCACAAGCAGAAGACAACATATTACTACTTGAATAAATAAATATATTAAGGTGTGGTAAAGATTTCTGCTCAGGATTAAAAATGACCATATTCAGAGACTTTCTAATATAAGGACTATTAAAGAACAGCTAAGTATATGACAAACATCTTAAGATTTTCAAGATTTTCAATCTGCCTCCAAGCTTATTCACAATGCAGAATCCAGAGCTTGGCCCCACAGGTGATCCCACCTCCTAACTCCCAGAGCTGGCCTGTATTCCTCCCCACCCAGACCCCTATATACCTCATACCAGCAATGGCATGTGGAATCCTCACCCTTACAATCTGGCATGCTCTTCTGCCATCAGTTAGAGCTGATTCTCTGCTTTTTAATGGTTCTCTGCTTAGATTGTCCCTGCCATAACCTCCCTTCTGAGTGGCACATGACCACTGGTTAATAACCTTAATTACATCTGCAAAATTTCCTTTATCAAATTAACAATATAATAATGCATGTGATAGCTCGACATTCACAGTCCTGGGGATGATGACAGTATATCTTTTCACCTTCTCCCAACATTTCTACAGATTGCCACATCCTTTTGCCCTATTAATTTTTCTCCCTATTATTCAATGAAAGCAACAAATGTCATTGTTTTAGTCATAAAGCATTGGTTTTGGCTACAGTAAGCCAGAGAGTTAATTAGATAATGGTAAATGTACTGTGGATCTCTAAGATGAGAAAAGGACTTCAATGAATTGATTTCCATAAACACATTGATCATTGTGGACCAATTTATTTTCATTTACCAAGTCCAAAAGTATTAAAACCCAGGGGAGGAAGAGAGAGAGAGAGAGAGAGAGAGAGAGAGAGAGAGAGAGAGAGAGAGAGAGAGAGAGAGAGAGAGAGAGAGAGAGAGAGAGAGAGAGAGAGAGAGAGATTTACCAAATCAAAGATTTGAATGGGGGGAGATTTTTCAAGTCATTATCATTGTGCCAAGTAGCAGGAAAATTCAGGATATTTTGTGCATGTTTATAAAGCATTTGCTAATCAACTAAGCAGGTAGCTGTGGTGAAGATCATAATATCAAAGGTCTGCTAGAATTACAAAGGAATTTGAAGACTTTTTTTTGGTGTTAATTTTTCATTGGTTTTTCTACTAATCTGTGTTTGCTACAGTCAGGATACTATTATTCTATGAAAGCCTAGTAACTTCAGAGTGAATGAAGAATTACTCTATGGTAACAACTCAGGAAAAATTGCCCACCAGTCTTCACAATTTTATTTATTTTATTTTGCACAGGCAGGAACCGGGAAACGAACCTGGGTCTCTGGCATGGCAGGCAAGAATTCTGCCTGCTGAGCCACCATGGCCCAACCCAGACTTCACCTTCTTAATCAAAGCAAAACAATGTCAGAACACTTGAAGAATCTACTTGAAAAAAAATTAACACAAGGATGAAGGATTTATAGATATGATATAAAAATATTTATAACCTGTCAATACTTTGATAAATTTCTGTTATGTATGGAGTACATTGGAATGCCTGAGGCTTGACTTATCACTCACAAAGTAACATTTAAGAATTATAAATTGAGGGTAATTTTCAGGGGACATAACAAAGTGGGAAGAATGAGTGTTGGTTCCTTGTTTTGCTTTGTTATCTTTCATTGTTTGTTGTTTGTTGTATTCTTTGATAAATAAATTATCAGGAAAGACAGTAGCTTCAGAGAACATGTTTTATTAATATTTTATTATACCCTATTGGAGGGAGGAGATTTTAGTCTCAATTGGCAGCCCAGCAGCACAGTTTTTGAAAACTTGAAAGACCTGCAATGTGACAGTGACAGTCTGGAATGCAGCTCGCTGGGGTGGGGGCTGGAGGTGGGGTGCTGGCAAACAATATATGTGCTGTACATTTTCTGAGAAATGCACTTGTCTCTGGGGCATTCTTTCAACTTTTTTAAAGTCCCGGTCTCTGCTGGCCTCACCCCGTGATGTGGAACAAAGCTCCCATATCCTGGTGACATGGACAAGGGAGCCCAGGGCAGGGAGGTTGTTTGTGTTTGCATGTGGGCACATCCAAGGAGTTGGGCCCCCTTTTATGTTATCAGGGGAGCTTTGTGCCCTTTGCTGGGATTTCCATACCATGGGGTCTCCTCTTCTCTTAAGTCCCTCTTTCAGTTCCCGGAAGGATGATGGAACAAAGTGCATTAGGAAAATCTCTGGCCAGGGAGTCCCTCAGCTTTTGCTGTGGACATGTTCTAGGGTGGAATTAGGAGTGTCCTCCTCTCTCAGAGGTATAGGCAATGTGGTCTTATTGTGGTGCTTCCTTACAAGGAGGAGCTTAGGGAGCTCCTGCTGCCAGGGGCTGCTTCTTCTGGCCTCCCTAGGCTCCCACCAACTGAACAGCTGACAGGTTCCCACAGGTCCCCCTCTGTGGACATGGCAATGAGAGGCCCCAGAAGCCACCTACCTGGTATATTTTGCCTGGGCAGGTCTGGAGCTGGAAATCTAGGTCCCTGTGGACCCTCTGATGACCCATCATAAGCTGGGTCACTGTCAGCCCAGAGGGGTGGATGGTAGTCACTCTCCAAGGAGTGCCACTGGCTGTGCAGGGGTGGGTGGAGGTAGAGGGTGATGGCCCTGTGCACCCCCACAGGTGTCCTTTTCATCCCCACTGGGTGGGGTGGTTTTGGCCTGCTGATAGTGGGGTCAATCCAGGAGGTAGTTTTGAGAAGTTCAGGCAAGGGGAGAGGTACTGGGACATGAGGGAGCTCTGAGGGAAGGGAGGAAAGGACCAGTGGTTGGGGTAGAGGAATCCCTCTTGAGTTTTCTGAGGGCAGAGAGGTGGGCAGAGGGGATGGTGAAGGCAAGGAAAGTGAGGGGGTAGGCAGGGGCAAGGCCAGGGTTGGGGATGAGAAAGGAGGTGGTAAATGGAGGGAGGCAGGGAGGAATGAGCAGGAAGCCACCTGCAGCAATGATGGAACAGGTGGTGGCAGGGGGGACAGGAAGGACAGGGAAATGGGAAAAGAGGTGTGGGGCAAGGGGAAGCCAGGAGGCAAAGGTGAGGATATGCTCAGGGTTTGTAGGGAAAATGGGGATGTGAAAGTGGGAGCCAATGTGTGTGGGGGGACCATGGAGTCAGGGATAAGAGTGAGGGTGAGAGGAGTGGTCGGGAGGGTTAAGAGGGGAAGGAGAGAAAGGAGGAAATGAGGGAAGACAGGAGGCAAGCCAGATGGTGGCAAAAAGGGGGTGATGGGCTTCCCCATCCAGCCCCTGGAGGACATATTGGGCCAGCAGAGACCTGGAGAGAGATCACAGCTCTTGGTGTTAACAGCTGGGGGTGTGGAGGTGAACTGGAGGCCAGAAACCAAGCTGCCAAGGGGGCCACAGTAGGAATAACATCCTCCACAAGATACCCCTTCAGCAGATGGTGATCCCAGGAAGATGGAAAAACCCAGGAATGACAGGTGTCTCTGTGGTCTCTGGCTGGTACATGGTGCTTTCACATGGGGCTGCAAGAGACAAGAAAGTAGAAGCTTCAGAAGAGAAAGAAGAGAGACTGTAAGCCCCGACAAACCTGACCAGGTTGGAGTTTCTGGCTCACCATGTCCCAACACAATTCTTCCATCTCTGACTTTCTAGTAGATATTGTGCCTGCACACATGGCTTTCTCATACATTCTTTCCCTGTAGCAACCTCCTATTGTCCATCATAGATATCTCTGGGATCCTTGGATGGCACAAGTCAGAAGGGTGAG
Source organism: Myrmecophaga tridactyla (assembly GCA_004026745.1). Taxonomy (NCBI): domain Eukaryota; kingdom Metazoa; phylum Chordata; class Mammalia; order Pilosa; family Myrmecophagidae; genus Myrmecophaga; species Myrmecophaga tridactyla. The sequence goes on from PVIY010017364.1 coordinate 4,348, forward strand.
CAGGAAAGAAGAAGAGAGAAATCACTTTTTCTGAGGAGGACTCAGGCCCAGTGTCCTCAGAGAGCCTCCCTGGCAAGCTGTCCAAGTTGGGAATTCAGGTGACTGGGTTACCTGTGGCAAGAGAGGATTCAAAACACTTTCCATGGAGCTGCATGTCACAGCCTTAGGGGAGACTCCTGGAGGAATAGATTGTAAAAGCTCCAAGATTGAGGTCACAATGGCAAATAGTGAATGGAAACCATGAAGGGTCTCACACATTTAATATTTTATCATTTATCAAGTGCTTTCATATTAATTATATCATGTGATACCCACAAATATTTGAATTAAACTGAAAAGAAGTTATTTCACGAGAGGAATCTCAGGTTTAGTGCAATTAAATCTTTGTCCATAGCAGGTACTACAATTCCTGCCTCATAAGCCAACCTAGATTTGCTTCACTGCATCTCAGGTATACCCCATTCCCATCACCTTCCTTCTTTCCTTCTAAGCAAAAGTGGAGGATGATGTGAGTGTGTCCCAAGGTTTGGGTGTCTTTCCTGTGACCTTGCCCTCCAGGGCCTTTGCTCTCTGAGAAGGGCTTACTCCAACACCTGGCATCCTTAGACTGTGCTGTTGGGGTGAACTGTCAGGGATTGTGAGATGTGTGTGCCCTTGGATTAAGTGTGCTGGGAAAGCAGAGCCTTACCTGTCAGTCCACACTCTCTCTCTCATGTTCTGGTCTCTGCTATGACATTGAAAAACCAGGAAATAAGGAACATAATCTCAATCTCTCCTTTGAAAGAAACCTTCAGAATCTCATCTCTGAATAGTGTATGCTTTGTATATTGCCTGTTAATCATTTTTAAATGAGTTAATTCCTTTCTATTATTATGTCTTCTTTAAATAGCACAAATAATTTTTTCTGAATGAGATCATTAATTTTATCAGCAGCCCTTTTGTTTGGTTGGGAGTCTTCTTTTCAACAGGGCACAGAATCTCAATTCTCCAGGAGCATGTGTGCTCTGTACAAGGTACAGCTACAGACCTCAGGGTTTGCACAAGAGCATCTCTTCAGAGGCTTGGCATTGCTTTCCATCTTAGCTGAACACATGGAACAGGCTTGGTCCAGAGATACCTGAGGTGGGATCTGGATGGTGAACAAGTGTGGAGCAGCTCTCTCTGGATAGCCCAAATTTCCAAATATCACAATCCATAGCCACAAAGAAATGTGTTTGGGAATTTATCCTCCAACCTTCTGCCCCACCCACCTGGAAGGCTTTGAAGTTTGGATTGAATCAATAGCCCCACTCCAATATCTCTCCCCCTTACTTGTTCCCAAGATAATAGTATCTTCACTCTGAGAAATTTATACTAAGCTGTCCCTTATTCCAACATCATGGATTTAGGAACATGGGATGTGGGATGGGAAAACAGTGAATCTCCACTGCAAACTGGTCCCAGATTCCCTTACCTCACTGGAGTCTGGATGTTGTTTGACTCCCTGGAACATCACTTTCCTCTGTCTGCAGTGGAGCCACAGGATAAAAAGCCCCATTACAGACAAGAAGAGGATAAGAGAGCCAAGTTCCCACATGACTGAGCAGGAGCTCAACCATGGGCCACTGGGGTTGCCCCAAGTACAGAGAAAAAGTTTCACCAACCACAGCGAAGTGCTGCCTCTGGCAAATAGGCACTGAGAAAGCACATCGCAGCCAAGGGGCCAGTCTGACATGATAGGTCTTAGAAGAGTCACAAAGTTTTGGTGGATGGGGGAGGGGAAGCCCAGAAGAAGGTGCAACCACTGCTCATCCCCCCACCACCTTACTTATCCTTTGCCTCCACTGACACCCCTCCTCTCAGCCTCTTAAATCTCTCCATATTTGTCTTTGGCTTCCTACTTTCCACACCAGTCCTTTATTTTCTTCATAGGTATAATTTTAGTGTAATTTTCCATTTCACTTATTACAGAAATATCTGGTAGTCTCTTTACTCTTTCACCAATTCCACAGTCCTCAAGCATGTGAATTTTTCCCAAGAATTTTAACATTTAACTTATAAAAGTTAAAAAAAAAAAGAGGAAACTCCTCTTCTCCCAACTCTAATGTCCTCTGGTAATTTTTTATTTGAAATATCTCAGTTTCTATCAGTGTTTCTCTCTAGGTCGCTATTGAAAGTTTGGGCTTGATATTACTATTTGGTGGCATTTTGGTCAGATAGTTATTTTATGGTGAGAATTTGCCAGAACAGACAGATCCTTTTACTGCCTGCTTTCTCCAGTGTCAATCCCTTCACTATCATCTTTTAGCCAAGGGGCTTAAACTTCATGCGGTTTCCTTCTTTGTATTCCCCTTAATATCAGGAGGGTTCTCTGTTTCTTAAAAAGTTTCTTCAGAAACCCTATGGTGTTTTTTTATCAGTTGATTTTTTTATGTTTTTCTTGAGATATCTTCACTTATCATATATTTTATCCAAAGTATGTAACCAATATTTCATAGTATCTTAATTTTGAGCAATCATCATTACGTTCTGTTTTACAACATTTTCATTGTTCTGAAAAGGAAATTATCAGATGGACCCCTAAAAAAGAAAATGTCCCATATCCCTTATCTCCCCCCACTAATGACCACTTGTATTGGTGTGGTACAGCAGTTACTGTTGATGAACAAATTTTAAGGTACTACTGTGAACTGTGGTTTGGAGCTTGCAATGGGTGTTTCCCCCCACACACTGCTCTATTATTACTTTTATGTACCAGCGTGGTATATATGTACTAGTTCAAACAAGAGCTTATTTAAATTTGTAGTGTTAATCAGTGACATGCATAATTTTAAACAAACCTTTTGAATTAAATTCACTTTCAGTACAGCACCATTTCTAGCTACCCTCACCCCATATCTATTTCAAAACATTTCAAGTTCAACATCATTATACTTTCTGAATGTGTTAGGTTTCCACTTCTTCTCTAGCTTCTGTCTGTTCCCAAGTATCTTTTAGTTTATATTTTAATATTCTGAGTTTATATATTCTAGTTAGTTCATATTAGTGGAATCAAACAATATCTATCCTTTTGTGCCTCACTTTTTTCCCACAGCATTATGTCTTCAAGATTCATCCATGCTATCACAAGCTTCAGGATCTCATTTTTTATTATTGCATAATATTCCATCATTAATATATATATATATATGTCACATTTTGTTAATCCGTTCATCTGTGTGTGGGAATGTGGGTTGATTCCTCTTTTGGCAGTTCTGAACAATGCCACTATGACCAAATGATGAATAACATGTTCATCATTTTGTGTCACTTGCTTTCAGATCATCTGGGTGTATCCTGAGTAGCAGAATTGCTGGGTCATAGGGCAGCTCAATATTTACTTTCTGAGGACCTGCCACACTGTCTTCCACAGCAGCTGTACCATTTTACCTTCCCATCTAAGTGTTTTTATTTCTCCATCCTTTCCAGAATATGTAGTTGCCCATTTGGTTAATGGTGGACATTCTCACATGTGTGAGATATCTCATTGTGCTTTTGATTTGCATTTCCCTAAAATCTAATGAAGATGAACATCTTTTCATGTGTTTTTTAGCTGTTTGTATTTCCCATTTAGTGAAATATCCATTCATGTGCTTTTGCCCATTTTATAATTGGGTTGTTTGTTCTTTTATTGCTGAGTGGTAGGATTTCTTGATATATAGTAGATACCAAACCCTTATCAGACATGTTTAATTAATTAATTTAATCCATATGCTTTAACATATTTCAGAATGCAGTCAGATTAAAAGGAAATATTTAAAGTATCAGAACAAAAAACACTCTTACACAAATGTGGGGCATCAGAACAATAATTATAAACATAATAGTATAAGTATAGAATATAGATTTAACCAAAATTGTGATCTAATTATTTAAAGTATTTATTTAATTATAATGGTTTTGTTTGTGGAAACCAAATGCTTACTGACCACACTAAAGGATAAAATTAATGTCTAAAACTAATAAATCATGAAATAACAATGCAAATAGTATTTTTAATAATAGAGGTCAATAATAAATGCAAAAGTTTAAAGTTTAGAGAGTGTCTTTGTGAACATAGACTTGGGGCCAAGAGATTGTAGGTTTCATTGTTTTATTTTTATCAGTTTTAGAGAAGTACTCAATATCTAAATAGCTTACTCTCAATAGCATTATAATCAAATTTAAAATAACTAGTAACTCCCATAAGTGTTTGATGTGGATTTTATCTTAAAATTTGTAAGCCAGCCCAATAAAATATCATTTTTCCATTAATTTGTGCTTATATGTCCCTTTTTGTCCAGACTGACAGTGGTTCTATTTATAAAGTTCCTATAACACTGTTGTCCAGAATACTGGGAGTGCACTCATCAGATAATAGACTTTAACATAAATCTTTTCAGGATAAATCCATCTCTAATCCTTGCTTGTACTGTAGTGGCTGACAACTTTCATGCTTGGATAAATCTTCACATGGGGCCATATTCACTAGGGTCTTACTTTCTGGAAGACCAGAACTTTCTAGAACACCAATTTCTGTTTCTTTATACACATGAGTTCAGTTCTCAACTCATCTCTTTCCTCTTGCACTTTACCATAAGCCTCAAGGAACAATCAGACTCCATTTTCCACATGTAGTTTGAAAATTTCTTCTCCTAAACATCCTAGTTCATCACTCTCAAATCCTGCCTTCTATCTACAAAGAATACCTTCCTTTCAATTTTCAATAACATGTTCATCATTTCTGTCTAAATTCCTAACAAGGAGTATCGTTAGACTCCATGTTCCTACCAACAGTTGCTTCAAAGCATTCTAGGCCTTCATTATCAAGAATATTACAATTCTTCCAGAATCTTCCCCTTAATCTTTTAAAAAGTTGTTCCTACAGTTTGGTATTTGTAAATTGCAGCAGCCCACTTCTCCAGTACTGAAATCTGTGCTAATTTCTAAGTTGCTGGAGTATGATATACCAGAACTGGAACGATTTTTAAAAAGGGAATTTAATAAGATACAACTTTACAGTTCTAAGCTTATGCAAAAGTATCCTTACTGATGTATCCAGGGAAGGACACCCTAATTCAAAGAAATTCAATGGGTCTGGAATACTGCTGTGAGCTGGATAGTCAAGTAGCTTGCCTGTGCCAGTCCTTTGCACCTGGGCTCCATTAATTTTAGCCTCTGTTCCTGTGGGTGTTCCTCATTTTGCTTCTCCAGGGCTTGCTTTAATCTCTTGGTTTCCCTTTGCTCTCTTGAGGTTCTGGCCTGCTTAACATCTCATAGCAATGTCTGCTGGGCTCCAAGAATCTCTAAATATCTGTGACTTTGTTCTTCACATACTGGCATCTGTTTCAGCTCTGCTCTAAAGTTTCTGCTGACTTGTTTTGGTAGGCTTTGACTCTCTCCAAAATGTTTCCTCTTTTAAAGGACCCCAATAAACTAATGAAGGCCCACCTTGACAGGGTTGAGTGACATTTCCATCTAATCAAAGTGTCACACCCACAATTGGGTATGTCACAATTTTGTGGAGATTGTCTAATCAAAAGATTCTGTACTACAGAATTGAATTATGATTAAAAGAAATGGTTGCCTCCACAAGATTGATTCAGTATCAAAGCATGGCTTTTTTGGGGTATGTGATATTTTCAAACTGGCGTATCTCCCTGGAGATTTAAAGAAATAAAAGGCTGATTCTGAGCTGTTCAGATCTTTGGAGGAAGGTACGGTCTGGAGAAGGTTCCTACAAATGCTGAATTGAAGAAAGTAAAATATCAGGTAGAAACTTCCATCTAAGACCAGCTTGGCCTCTCCCCTCTCCCTCACTAGGACTCAGAGTGTGGGATAGGCACAGAAATTACAGCTAGGATCCCTGCCACTGAAGACACATACTTTAAATTCACTCACAGCAGTGAGACAGACCCCACAATTTGGAGAGCTGGGTGTAGGGGAGGACATTGCAAGGACCCGGTCAGTGAGGGACAATGCAGCTGAGAAAATGTGGAAAGACACTGTGTTTCCAATCCTGGGTCTAATATCCCTTTCCTCACCACTGAGGGAAACAGCCATGGGCAGCCTGATCCTTGCCTCACTGATGGTGAAAACAGGGACAGCTGGAGGAGTTCTCTGCTACAAACAAAGTGGGGAATACAGCCACACATTGAGGTAGATTTGGGCTGGCAAAGTGAGGGCATAGGTACCCTGTAGTTTCAGCCCTGTCTGTTCAGATACTGTTGAGCAGCTGAGGCAAACAACTTCTGAAGATTGTTTCTGGACAGCAATTTCATTAGGACAGATTGGAAAGTGCAAGGGAATTGAAGGGCTTTTCAGAGTCTCTCAAGTCCCCGCCAGAAGCACAGTGAGCTCATTTAGACATGCTACATAGTATCCTGCCCCTGTTTTGCTTGAGAAATACAGGCAACACAACTGTTAAAGCAGTGCCTTAAAACAAACACAGGTCTTGCTGTCTCATGAAAAACAGAGCACCACTTGGAGCCAGAAGACTTGTTTTACCCACATAAAAAACATAGATGTTATTCCCAGAGTGTACCTCCCATCCTTTTGGCATACCACAAGTGATGCCTGTTTCTGGGGAGGCTGGGGGCTAGAACAGGTCTGAGAAATAGCTGGCATAAAACTGAACAGAGAGAGCAAATCTAACTAACAAGAAAACTGGCAAAAGAATGATAATGACCTCCAGAATAAACTAAGGAAGGAAATCTGATGACTAGACACCATCACAAAATCAGGGCTCAAATCAAGAAGTGTGAGGATATGGCCCTACCACAGGAACAAACTCAAACCTCAACTGACATACAGGAGCTGAAACAACTTACTAAAGATATTCAAGCACATCTTCTAAATCAAATCAATGAGATAAAGTAAAATGTTACAAAGGAGAGGAGGGATATAAAAAACACAGAGCCTGTGGATAGAGAAGAAAGTAAAATGTTGAAAAAACAAATGGCAGAACTTGTGGGAATGAAAGGAACCATAGAAGACTTGAAAAACAAAATGGAGACATAAAAGAGGAGATTTGAAGTGGCAAAATAAAGGATTAGTGAACTAGAAGACAGGATATCTGAAGTCATACATACAAAAGAACAGATAGGGAAAAGAATGGAGAAAAATATTAGCAGGGTCTCAGGGAGCTGAATGACATTGTGAAAAGGGGGTATCCCAGAAGGAAAGAAAGGAAAAGGAGCAGAAAGAATAATGGAGGAAATGAGAACTGAAAATTTCCCATCTATGGAGGACATAAAACTGCAGGTCCAAGAAGCACAGCATTAACCAAAACAGAATAAACCCAAATAGACTTACTCCAAGACACTTAGCTAATTACATTTATGAAATGTTAAAGACGACGAGAGAACTCTGAAAGCAGCAAGAGAAAACTGCTTCATCACATATATGGAAGCTCAAAAAGATGAAATGCAGATCTCTCAACAGAAACCATGGAGGTGAAAAAGGCAGTATTATGATATATTTAAGGTACTGAGAAAGAAAAAACTTCCAACCAAGAATTTCCTGTCCAGAAAACATGTCCTTAAAAACTGAGGATGAGTTAAAAATGTATACCCATAAACAGACACTGAGAAACTTCGTGAACAGCAGACCTGCTCTATTAGTGAGATTTAAAAGGGGGGGGGGGCAGGGAGGATTGGAGATGAGTGTAGTAAAGAAGATTAGCAGTAAGGGTAATCAATAGAGTAAAAAAAGAGAACAAAATAAGATTTGACAGATAAAATCCAAAAGAAAAAATGGCTGAAGAAAAATTATTAGAAATATCAGATATGACATAGCCACTGATCACATAGAAACAAACTTGACAATGAATAATGATACAATGAATAATGATATGTTAAAAATTAGACAGCTTAGATGAAATGGAAAGCTTTCTATAGAAGCATCAACAACCCACATTGAATCAAGGAGAAATAGGAAACTTCAACAAAACAATCACTGGTAAAGAGATTGAATCAGTCATCAAAAACCTCCCCAAAAGAAAAGTCCATAACCAGATGGCTTCGCATTTGATTTCTACCAATCATTCATGAAAGAATTTGTATGAATCCTATGTAAGCTCTTCAAAATATTGAAGAAGAGGGAAAGCTACCTGACTCATTCACTATGAAGTCTGCATAATCACTATACCAAAGCTAGTTTAAGTTACTGCAAGAAAATTACAGACCAATTGTTTTAATGTATATGCAAAAATCCTAGACAAAATATTTACAAATAAAAGAACTACACAACATGGCACAATAAAATCATCATGACCAAGTAGGTTTTAATCTAGGAATATAAAAGTAGTTCAACACAACTAGACCAATTAATCTAATATACCACATCAATAAATCATATGATCATCTCAATTGAGCAGAAAAGACATTTGAAAAGTTCAAAATCCTTTCTTGATGAAAACAGTTTAAAGGATAGGCATAGAAGGGAACTTCCCCAACATGATAAAGGAAATATATAAAAAAAAACCACAGCTAACATCATATTCAATGGTGGAAGATTAAAAGCTTTCCCTCTAAGATCAGGAACAACACAAGGTTGCCCACTGTGATCATTGTTGTGCAACAATAGGCTCAAAGTTCTAACTAGAGCAATTAGGCAAGAAAAACAATTGAAAGTTGTGCCAGTTTGAAGCTGTTATGTACCCCAGAAAAGCAATGTTCTTTGATCCTCATTCAATATTGCTGGGTGGAATCTTTTTATTGCTTCCATGGAAATATGACCCAACCAATTGTGGGTGGAAACTTTGATTAGGTGGTTTCCAAGGAGATGTATCTCTACCCATTCAAAGTGGGGTGCTTACTGGAGCCCTTTAAGAGGGAACCATTTTGGTAAAAGCTATAGAGCCATGCAAACCACGAGAGCCACCAGAGGATGATGTTAACTGTGGGATTTTCATATATTCCCTTTATCATGTTGAGAAAATTCCCTTCTGTTCCTATCCTTTGAACTGTTAACATCAAGAAAGGATGTTGAATTTTGTCAAATGCCTTTTCTGTATCAACCAGGATGATCATGTGGTTTTTCCACTTTGATTTGCTGATATGATGTTTTACATTAATTGATGTTCTTATTTTGAACCAGCCTTGCATGCCAGAAGTAAATCCCAGTTGGTCATGGTATAAAATTCTTTGAATATATTGCTGGATTAGATTTGGAAGTATTTTGTTGATGATTTTTGCATCTATCTTCATTGAAAAGATTGGTCTGTAATTTTCTTTTCTTGTATTATCTTTGCCTGGTTTTGGTATTAGGCTGATGTTGACTTCAAAGAATGAGTTAGGTAGCTGTCCCTCCTCTTCAATTTTTTTTGAAGAGTTTGAGCAGGACTGGTACAAATTCTTTCTTGAATGCTTGGTAGAATTCATATGTGAACCAATCTGGACCTAGATTTTTCTTTTTTAGGAACTTCTTGATGCCTGATGCAATCTCTTTATTTCTGATTTGTTTGGTGAGGTTGTCTGTTTCTCCTTGAGTCAATGTTGGTTGTTCATGCCCTTCTAGGAAGTTGTCCATTTCATCTACATTGTCTAGTTTACTAGCATATAGGTGCTTATAGTATCTTTTCATTACCTCCTTTATTTCTGCTGGGTCAAAATAAATACTAGTGGTTATGTTTCCTCTTCCATTTATGATTTGATTTATTTGCATTTTCTCTCTCTCTTTCTCTGTCTGTCTCTCTGTCTATGTAGCTAAGGGTCCATCAATTTTATTGATTTTCTTAAAGAAGCAACATCAGCTTTTGTTGATTTTTTTGATTGTTTTCATATTCTCTATTTCATTTATTTCCACTCTAGTCTTCATTATTTCTTTCCTTCTGTTTGCTTTGTGGTTAGTTTTCTGTTTTTTTTTTTTCCTCTAGTTCTTCCAAGTGAACAGTTAATTCCTCTATTTTGCCCTTTCTTATTTTTTAATATAGTCATTTAAGGTAATAAATTTCCCTCTCTGTGCTGCCTTTGCTGCATCCCATAAATTTTGATAGGTTGTATTCATTATCATTTGCCATGAGATATTTGCTGATTTATCTTGCAATTTCTTCCTTCACCCACTGGTTGTTTAAGAGTTTGTTGTTTAGCCTCCATATATTTGCAAATTTTCTGGCTTGCTGCCTGTTATTGGTTTCCAACTTCATTCTATTATGATCCAAGGAATTGTTTCTGTGATGTCAATCTTTTTAAATTTATTGATACTTTCTTTGTGACCCAGCATATGGTCTATTCTTGAAAATGATCCAAGAACACTTGAGAAATATGTGTATCCTGCTGTTGAGAGGTGTAACGTTCTGTAAATATCTGTTAAGTCTACTTCATTTATTGTATTATTATATCCTTATGATCCTCTGTCTAGATGTTTTATGCATTGATGAGAGTGGGAATTGAAGTCTCCGCCTATTACAGTAGAGTTGTCTGCTTCTCTCTTCAGTGTTGTCAGTATTTGTCTCATGTATTTTGGAACACTATGGCTCATCCATAAATATATATGATTGTTATCTTTTCTTGTGGTATTTTCCCTTTTATTAGTACATTGTATCTTTTTCTCTTTTAGTTGTCTTACATTTGAAGTTTAATTTGTCAGATAGTAGTATAACTACTCCTGTTCTTTTCTTATTGTTGTTTGCATGGAACGTCTTTTCCCATCCTTTCACTTTCAACCTATTTTTGTCCTTGTGTCTAAAATGAGTCTCCTTTAGACAGCATATAGATGGGTCCTGATTTTTGATCCATTCGGTCAGTCTATTTCTTTCTTTTTTCTCTGTATGCTGCATGGCAGGGCTTACATTTCATATTTTTTCTATGGGAGTATCCCCTTATTGCAGCTCCATTTGCTGAATTTTTATTTATTTGGTTTGTCACTTTTTTGTTTGCTTGTTTTTTGGGGGGGAAGTGCATGGGCTGGAAATTGAACCCAGGTTTCCTGCATGGCAGGTGAGAATTCTACCACTGAACTACCCTTGCACCCCCTCAGTCTATGTCTTTTGATGGTGGAATGTAATGCATTAACATTTAATGAATGTCATTACTTTAAAGGCAGCATTTTCTTCTACCATTTTGTCCTTTGGGTTTTATTGGTCATATCTAATTGTTTTTCCTCTTTTTACCTTTCTTATAGTCTTCATTTCTACACTCTTCCACAGACCTCCCTCTCCTGGCTTTTCTTATCTGCCTGTTATGCTCTGTTCAATATTTCTTGCAGAGCTGTTCACTTACTCACAAATTCTCTCAGTGATTGTTTGTTTGAAAATAGTTTAATCTCCCCAACATTTCTGAAAGACAATTTTCCTGGATACAGAATTCTTGTTTAGCATTTTTTTCTTTTAGAACCTTAAATATGTCATCTCACTGCCTTCTTACTGTCATGATTTTGGCGGAGAAATGAACACATAATCTCATTGAGCTTCCCATGTATGAGATGGATTGCTTTTCCCTAGCCTCTCTTGTATTCAAAATCCTCTCTTTGTATTTTACATCTGAAAATCTGAAAAGTATCTTGGAATATGCCTATTTAGATCTATTCTGTTTGGGGTACACTGTACTTCTTGGATCTGTACTTTTATGTCTTTCATAAAGAGATGGGATATTTTCAGTTGTGATTTCCTCCATTAATCCTTCTCCATCTTTTCCCTTCTCTTCTCATTCTGGGACATCCACAACACTTAAATTCATGTACTATATATTGTCATTCAATTTTCTGAGACACTGTTCAAATTTTTTCATTATTTTCTCTACATATTCGTTTGTTTGTCATATTTCAGATGTCCAGTCCTTTGGTTCACTAATCCTTTTTTCTGCCTCTTCAAATCTATCTTGTAGGACACCACTGTTTTTTTCATCAATTCTATTGTGCTTTTAATTCCCATAATTTCCATGATTTGTTTCCTCAAACTTCTGACTTCTTCTTTATGTTCACCTGGTATCTTCTTGATATCCTTCCTCAACTCACTGATTTGCTTTTTGATGATACTTTCATGTCTGTTTGAACATCATGAATAAGTTGTTTCAATCCCTGAATCTCATTTGTTTGTTCCTTTGAATAGGCCATATCTTTGATTCTCCTAGTAGGTCTCATTGTTTTTTCCTGATGTCTAGGCCTTTGATTTCCTTGACATTCAGCTCAGCTTATTCTACACCTCTAGCATAGGTCATGCCTAACTGAAACAGGTTTTTCAGTTCTTGTTTTCTGTTTCTAACCATGCTTATATGGAACTTTTTTTTTTTGAGGAGGATATCTTCAGATATTATAGGCCCCCATTCAGATTTTCCCAGACATGATAGGCCCACATCTCAGGAGGAGAGCAGCCAGCATCAGTTTTCCCTGAGAGTGACACCCATCAGGTTTGTCAGACTTTCCCAGCAGTGCCTCTAGACTCTGTAGTTTTCCTATCCTACCCAGCATGTGGTGCTTGTTTATCTGTGGCATCTCACCAGCTTAAATTGATGTGGTGCCTTTAATTTCAGCAGACTCTTCCTCCCAGAGGGATAGTTGAGACAAAGGTGAGGTAGTAAGATGGCTTTGATGGCTTCTGTTTTCCAACCCCTGGGGTCTGAATTCCTTGAAACAGGGATTCCACTTGATCTGGGCCCTGCCCCTCTTATGGAGTAAAAAAAAATAGCAAGAAAGCCTTTTCACTGCCAGACCCCTACTCCTCAAGTTTGTCAATCAAGAGTCTGAGTACCTACCTGGGTCTATGTATTGCCAGGCCCTATGCACCCCTTTTTCTTGGGGCCCCGTCCTTTTCCAGTATTTTATGCTGTCCAACTCAGAGAGCCTCTGTTTTGTCTTGTTTTTCCTCCATCAGCCCTTCCCCTTTTATGCTGGAGCAAATACTCCGAGTTCCTGTAGTGCTTATTCCAGGATTATCTATGCTGAGGGCCTAATTTCCATAGTCAGAATTAGTTAATTAATTCCACAATTGGAGCTTTACTGAGCTAAGCCCTTGCTACTAGTAATGTCTGCTCCCCTCAGAGAACCAACCTACTGTGTCCATGGAGGAGGATCAATGGCCTCCACTGCTTGGGGGACTTACAGTTCTGTGAAGGATGTTCAGCCAATCCACCCAGTCCAGACTGGTGTATGCTGTGTGTCTGGTCACTGATGTTCCCCCAGCACTTCTACTGTACAATTCCAGGCTATTTACCACCTGCTCAGGAGGACATATCATTATGCCACCATCTTGCCCAGCCTCTATCCTATAAATAATTTTAACCAAGGTTTTAAAAGACATATACACAGAAAACTACAAAGAATTGATAATAGAATTCAAGAAGACCTAACTAAATGAAAGGGCATCCTGTGTTTATGAATGGGAAGACTAAATATAGTTAATATGTTTATTCTATGTAAATGGATTTATACATTCAATCCAATACCATTTAAAATCCCAACAACTAACTTTGCAGAAATAGAAATATCAATAATCAAATTCATTTGGAATAAATTGTAACCTGAGTAGCTAAAATATCTTGAGAAAGTAAAATGATAAGTGAGGTCTGTTGCTACCTGACTTTACATCATATTACAAAGGTACAGTTGTCAAAACAGCATGTTACTGATATAGAGATAAAAGTACTGACCAATGGAATTGAAGTAAGTGGTTAGTTTTGGCCCCCACCTCTATGAACAATTGATATTTTATAAGGTGGTCAAATCAACTCAATTGGAACAGAGCAACTTCTTCAACAAATACTTGAACTGGATATCCATATGCAAAATAATGGAAGAGGACTCCTTTCTCACATGGTATACAAAAATTAAGTGAAAATGGAGCAAAGGCCTTAATGTATGAGCTAAGACCATAAAACATTTGGAAGAAATTTTAGGGAAATATCTTATGGGTCTTGTGATAGCAGGTGGTTTCCTAGATATTATACCCAAAGTGTAAGCACTGAAAGAAAAAATAGATTAATGAGAGCACCTCAAAATTGAATACTTTCCTGCTTCAAAAGACTTTGTCAGGAAAATAAAAAGGCATTTACACAATGGGAGAAAATATTTTGTAAACTCACATCAGATTTGTCTCATTAATATGAACTAACTATAATGAGCAAACTCTGAGAGTTAATGTTGAGAGTACAGGTTATCAAGAAATAGAGAGTGGTTATAGTTTGGGTACTCAATTCTGAAGGATTATAGAACTTTCAACAGAATTGATTTTAAAGATCCAGAAATGGACAGTGCAATATTGTGTGGTAGTTACAAAATATTTTACATGTGATGAACAAAGCTGTATGTAAGTGTGGTTGAAAGAGAAGGCTATTGACTTGTAGGACACCAGAACATAGCAAAACATGTGGATGATGATGGTAATTAAATGTACAAATGTAAAAAATTTTTACTTGAAGAAGAACAATTTGGATGTCTCCATCACAAGATGTTAAAAAAAGGATGGTAAATGGAAAAATACAATTAATACAAACAAGAGTCTATGGTTTTAACACTTGCATTACAGTATTCCTTTATATATGTCACAAAGGCAATATACCAAAGTTAATGTCAATAAGAGGTGGATATAAGGGAGGGTATATGGGATTCTTGTTGTTTCTTTTTTCTTTCTTTGTTTCCTTTTCTCTTCTTTCTTTGTGAAAGACATAGAAATGTTCTCATATAGATTGCTGTGGTGAATATATAACTAGGTGATTATACTAGGAAGCATTGCTTGTACACTTAGGATGGGTTGCATGATTTGTAAATAAAACTTAAAAAAAATTATGTTGGAGAAGTTTTCAAGGGAAACATATACCTACCCACTATGAGTAAGAAAGTAGCATGTTGCAGCATCTCTGGAGGGCAGTGGGGTTGTTCCACAGGAGGCTAATATAGATAGGCCCTGTGGCCCAGCAACCCTATTAGTTGAGAAAGACTTTGAAGAAATGAAAGCAGGGATATCATTAGGCACTTGCACCCTGGTGTTTATGGCAGCATTACTCATGATTTACAATGGATGGAAGTGTCCTAAGGTACATCAATTGATGAACAGAAGGGTAAACTATCATTTAAATATACAATAGATTATTGAGTAGTTGCAGGAAAGAATTATGTTGTGTGGCATACAACTAGGTTGCTGAACCCTGAGGGACATTATATTGAGAGAAATAAGCCATAAAGAAAAGGCCCAGTTATGTTTGGTCTCACTGATATAAGCTAAATATAATCAATGAATTCTGATAATTGAATTTGAGTGCATAGGTTAACAGATGATGGAAAGTGTATGGGCAGAGGGAGGGCAATCAAAGATGAAGGAAGACAGAATCCTCAAATAAGTTCATTGTAAATATCCCTAGATTGCAAACTGTTACAGAATACACATCTTTTCCTGAGTTTTAACTATTATTTCTAAGTTTAGTATGTTATGTTTTCCTGGAAGATTGGGCATCCATGTGACACCTGAGGCTCAGAGTTAGAGTTTTGCAGCTCTGAAAGCCAGCATTACTCCACTCAGCAATTGTTAAAGAAGCTGAAAAAAGAAATCAGACTCCAATTAGAGGTATGAATATAATGGACGTGGTTAGTATTAAGGCAAATGAAAATATGGGATAAAGGATGATATTGTGTATATTTTAAAGCTTCAACCTCTGTGTGAGAACAAAGGAAGATTTGTTTATTTGGTCCAAAACTTAGATTTTTCTCTAGCACACTATCTAATTCAACTTGTCTGACCAGTTTATTTAAACAACCCAATTATATGCAGCCTAGTATAGGGAATGATATTTTATTATTCTGTACATGTAATGTAATGTAATACCAAGATATATTCTGTAGTATTTAGAGCAGAAAATTTAAAAAAAAAGTATTTACAAAGTCCCCTTGAGGGACTGGAGAAGAACATTGAATTATTACACTTCCCCACCTGTAGAATTCTTTGTATTCTCTCAGGCATTTGGGACTTGAAATTTCATAAGTCATGTCACTGATCTTAATATCTTCCCCTATGAAACTTAATTCTGCAATGGTGAAGGCAAGCCTGCATGCAATTATGCCAAAGTATTACACCAAGAGAGCCTCTTTTGTGGCTCACAGGTGGCCTCTCTCTTTAAGACAACTCTGCAAATAACCTCACTAACCTACCCTATATGTGGACTCCTAGTTATTTAAGTCTCCCTGGCATCATGGGACATTATTTCTAGTGATGAGCTTGGACTTGGCATTATGGGATTTGAAAGTTTTCTTGACTAAAAGGGTTGAAAGAAATGGGGCAAAATAAAGTTTCAGTCACTAAGAGATTTCAGATTGAGTCAAGTAGTCATTCTAGAAGTTACTCTTCTATAAGCTTTACCAGGTGTTGCAAACTACAACAGTATGCCAAGCCCCAACCAATTGTATTCCTGAAAACCCTAATGAGTATCACAGTGTCTGGTAGATAGCATCTGTATTAGCTAGGGTTCTCTAGAGAAACATAATCAGCAGAAGATGCCTGTAAATATAAAATTTATAAATGGGTCTCAAGTAACCATGGGGATGTAGATTCCAAGGTCTGTAGGGCAGGTCAGGAGCTTGCAACTCTAACAAAGTTCCTCAATGAACTCTCAGGAAAGGCTGGCTGCCTGAAGCAGGAAGAATGGTTGTCTCTTCTGAATCCACATTAAAAGTCTTCCAGTGATTAGACTAAGCATCACTCATTGCAGAAGACACTCCCCTTAGCTAATTGCAAAAGCAATCAGCTATGGATGCAGCCAATGTGGTCATGATTTAAGTCCATGAAATGTCCCCATAACAATAGACAGGCCAGCACTTGCCCAACCAAACAACTAGGCACCACCACCTGGTCAAGTTGACACATGAACCTGACCATGACAGCATCTCTCACTTTCTGAATTACCATTTCATCCCTAAAATGGTCCTTTTCAGTGAATAGCATTTTTAAGTTTACATTTAGTTCAATTAATCTATCTCTTCCTTTACTGATTATAAATTTTGTGTTATTTTTTTAAAGTAGCTTTCCTTACTGTTTTGCTTTTCCAAGTTATATCATTAAGCCATCTGAGTTTGATTTTCTATAGAATATGAAGTAGACATCAGGTTTTAATTTTCTGTGTAGATATGCAAGTGACATGGCAGGATGTCTTCAAAATATCCCACAATATCCCCATTTTGTTCCAAGGCCAAATTTTTGCAAATCCAGTAAATAAATACATATACTTCTGGAATTTTTCTATCCATTTGATTCAGGTCCTTTGATCTTCTCTTTACTGTCTAACAATACTGTGCTGTTTTGAAAGGAAGTATGCCCCCTAAGAAAAGCCATGTTTTAATATAAATCCCATTTCATAAAGGTAGAATAATCTCTATTCGATACTGTATGTTTGAAACTGTAACGAGATCATCTCCCTGGATGATGTGATTTAGCCAAGAATGGTTGTTAAACTGGATTAGGGGATGACATGTCTCCACCCATTTGGGTGGGCCTTGATTGGTTTATTAGAGTCCTATAAAAGAGGAAATATTTTGAAGAATGAGAGACTCAGAGAGAGCAGAGAATGCTGCAGCACCACAAAGCAGAGAGTCCACCAGCCAGTGACCTTTGGAGATGAAGAAGGATAACATCTCCTGGGGAGCTTCATGAAATAGGAAGCCAAGAGAGAAAGCTAGCAGATGACACTGTATTCGCCATGTGCCCTTCCAGCCAAGAGAGAAGCCCTAACTGTGTTCGCCATGTGCCGTCTCACTTGAGAGAGACACCCTGAACTTCATCGGCCTTCTTGAACCAAGGTATCTTTCCCTGGATGCCTTTGATTGGATATTTCTATAGACTTGTTTAATTGGGACATTTTCTCAGCCTTAGAACTGTAAACTAACAACTCATTAAATTACCACTTTTAAAAGCCATTCCGTTTCTGGTATATTGCATTCCGGCAGCTAGCAAACTAGAACAAATACTTTTATAAAAAATTTGTTTCTGGGAACAAACAGGGGAAGCTTATCCCTATATGTAAATCAAGGGAGGGTTTCTGGGAACAGAGAGAAATTTTTTTTTTTTTTTTTAGATTAGACCAATAGAAAACTATTTCAAAAAGGACTCCTTGAATTGAAGAAATTCAAGGTTGTTCAGGTAAAGTGATCATAAAAACATTTTTCTAGCTACTGAACATTATGCTAAGAATTTTAAGCTAAAAGATTTTATTGAATATTTTTCTATCTATTGAGCTATCATTTTTCCATTCAGTGGACTACAGCCACACCCTCTCTATGAAAGCCTGAATCCCAGCCTTGGGTAGATGGATGCTTACAAATTTCTTTCTTTCTCTCTTTCTTACTTCCTTCCCTCCCCCATCCCTCCCTCCCTCCTTCCCTCCTTCCTTTCTTCCTTTTTTGTTTCTAATTTTCCTGATTTACACCACAGCCATCCTGCTGCAGAATCAAGCTTCTGATAAGTATGTTCCTATATGTTCATAGCTTGAACATTCTTAGCAAGAAGACTGCTGATATTTGGGGGGCCAACCACATGTTAAGATCATATAAGGTGTCATTCAGACCTCTCTTTTCAGTTTACATATAGAAACTGCTCAGAACATGGATTGCAAGAATTTATGTACGTACAAAGCAGGCATTTTAAACATAAGGCCCACTCATGTTGCAGTATAAAGGCCAAAGTCAATCACTTACTGGTTATATTTAAGATCAAAATTGGCATTCCTGCTATTATGCCTCCTCCTTAACCCTATTTCATTTTTTAGAAAAGTTGTACACTTAAAGAAAAATTCTACAGAAATAGAGTTTCTACATACCACTATTATTATAACTTTTTAAGTGTGTTGTATGCATTATATTATGAATAATATAATTATATTGTTAATGATAGTCCATGGTTTATATTACAAATCCTTCTTTGTATTGAATATTCCTATGTTTTTAAACTCTTATTCTATTAACATTTTTACAGCCCAAAAGATCCCCCAACAAATGTATAATTTTGTGCTGCTAATTATTCTCACAATGTTGCACCACATCACCAGACCCCCACCTCTACCCACCCCTGCACAACCAGTGGCACTCCACCCCACTGGGAGGGTGAATACCATCCACCCCTCTGGGCTGGCAGTGATCCACCTTTCTAGGGCTCATCAAAGGGTCCATGAGGACCTAGAGTCCTAGCTCCAGACTTGCCCAGGTAAAGTATGCCTGAAGTCAGGTAGGTGGTTTCTGGGGCCTCTCATTGCCATGTCCACAGTAGGGGACCCTTGGGGCATGGCAGTTGCTTAGCTGGTATGAGCCTACAGAGGCCAGAAGAAGCAGGACCTCCCTAAGCTCCTCCTTGTAAGGAAGCACCACATTGTCTACACTTCTGAAAGAGGATGGCACTCCTAATTCCACCTTAGAACATGTCCACAGGAGAAGGGCTGAGGGACTCCCTAGATTTAGGAAAGAGGACCCTTCCCCCCCCACCCTGCTGCCCAGCCAGAGTTTCCTAACACCCTTTGTTCCACCTCCCCACCCTCCTCCCCCCAGGCTATGAAGATAGCACCCTTACCCTCAAGGAAAGAAGTGGGCCTCTTTTGAGGAGGGCTCAGAAATTGTTTTGGTGAAAGAAAAACAGAAAGGGGCAGAAAGGCCCCCTGATGCCAACACAAGGGGGCCCAGACCCTGGGATGTGCTCCTATCCAAGGAAATGAATAGCAATGTCCTGGATTCCTTGGTTCTTGTCTCTTCCATGTGGGCTATTTGTTCTGCATCACAGGGCAGGCCCTGTGGGGACAGGGGCTTCAGGAAAAAGGAAATGACCCAAAGATAAGGGCATCTTCCTGAAAATGCGAAGTGTTTGCTTTACTTGCTGAGGGGAGGATATGGTTAACGAATTTGAAAGTTTGCAAAAAGTTTACATGTCCTCAAGCAGTTGAAAACCACTGAGCATGTCTGCCTGTTTGTTTGTTAAACTGAAAACAGTTTAAGAGGTTTGTCTGCTTTGCCTGTCTATGCTATTTGCATATCCTCCTGATTTTCATTTGCTTATCTGGAACATATCCTCCTACTCATGAATTAACAGGAACCCCCTCACCCCGCACCCCATGTTCAATGTATAGCTTAACTCCAAGTGGCCCCCTGACTTGATGAGTAGCTAGAAGAAAATAAACTCAGGGCTGTCTCTCTCTTAGATAGAGACTTCCTTGCTTTCTGACTTTGTGTCATAAATGATTTCTTCTCTCACTGGTTCTTTGCATGACAAAGAACTGCCATAGGTTGTTTCACTCACAATCTTCCTATAGCCAAGAGCCTCCTGCAGGTCATTTAATTTGTCTTGGCTCTGCTACAGGGGTGCCAATTCTGAGTAAAAATAACATTCTTTCAAACTACTGTCTTTTGTGATAATTTTTTATTCAAACAACTAAATACACCAATGAAAAACACAAAAAAGAAACCAACACTCATTCTTCACATTTTCATTAATGTCACCTAAAAATGCCCTCAACCTATAATTCTTAAATGTTACTTTTTGAATAGGTAATAAGTCAAGCCACAGATATGCTATTGAATCTTGTTCAATGAGCTCCATACTTTGCAGCAATTTCTCAAAGTATTGACAGGTTACTAACTTTTTTCATATTGTATCTATAAATCCCATGTGTTCATTTTTTCAAGGACACTGACATTACTTTGCCTTATTTAAGAATGAGAGACCAGGTAGACATTTCTTCCTGAGCAGTTAGCAGAGAGTCACTCATCATTCACTCTGAAGTTACTGGATTTTCATAGAATAATATTATGCTAACTGTAATCAAACACTAATTAGATTAGGGGAAAAGCAATAAAAAAGTCTCTAAATTCCTCTTTAAACCTGCCAGATACTTCAGTTTTTTTTTTTATCCTATTTGCTTAGCTGACCAGTGAATGCTTTGCATTCATGCACAAAGCATGTGAATTTTCTTGATATTTGGCCCAGTGGTAATCACTTGAGAAATTTCCTTCCATCCAAATCTCTGATTTGGTACATGTTTCTGTGTTTCTTTCTCTCTCTCTTTACTGGATCTTAATATTTCTGGTCTTGTTAAATGAAAATAAATGACCCCACAAACATAAATGTATTTATGGGAATCAAATACATTGATGTCCATTTGGCACTTAGAGTTCCACAATATCTAATTAACTCTCTGGCTTATTATAGCTCTCTGGTTTAATATAGTTGAAACCAATGCTTTATGGCTTTCATTGTTGGGGAAGTATTGAGTAAAGCAGTATTGCTTAACCCTCTTTCTATTCCTAATGAGAGCCCAAGGAGAAGGGACAGCAGAAAAAAGGTATTAGCAAAATAGAAAGGAAAGGCACACATGATATTCTAGCGGCAAGTAAGACATCTCAATCTATCCACAAGAATTCAGTTTACTTTCTAGGTGCAAACTGGGAATTTACCTTTAATCTGGCTTTCCACCAGCTTAAAGTGATGTGGTTCCTTGAATTTCAGACTCTCCCTGCCAGGGGCATAGTTGAGACAGAGGTGAGATTGTAGAATGGCATTGAGGGCTTCTATTTTCCAGCCCCTGAAGCCTGAAAAGGCCCTGCCCTCCTTTTCTTAGGGAAGATAAACCCTTTAGGGAATTAATTCCTTTCACCTCACTGGTTACTTTGTGTCTCAAATAAACTTGATTTCCCCATGGTGGGGCAGTTCCAGAGCCTGAGAGCACTTTCAGTTTTATTGAATAAACTGGTTAAGGAGTGAAAAAAAGCAAAAAACATTTTTGGTGCCAGTCCAGTCCCCCTCCCCCCCTTCTCAGGTTTGTCAATCAAGAGCTTGACTTGGTGCATGGCTCTATGTATCTCCAGGCTTTTGTGCCCCCTTTTCTTGGGATATAGAACATTTTAGTATTTTGTGCTGTCCAGCTAAAAAAGCCTCTTTTCTTTTTTCTATCAGCCCCACCCACTTTCTACTGAGGCAAAACTCCTAGTTCCTTTAGTGCTTATTCCAGGTTTTTCTGTGTGGAAGGGCCTATTTTCAGTAATCAGATTTTGTTAATTAATTCTTCAGTTGAGCTCAGTTGAGCTAAGCCCTTGCTGCTTGTTATGTCTGTTTCCCTTTCCTTTGGGGAACCAGCCTCTTGTGCCCATGGGAGAGGGGTGCTGGCCTCCACAGCTTGGGGCAGTTCTATGAGGGATCTCAGCCATTCATCCTGGTCCAGATGGGATGCTGGTGAGACTGGTTTACACTATGTGTCTGACCACGGCTGTTTCCCCAGCTTTTTCTCCTGTACCATTCCTCGCATATAGTAGTTGCTCTAGAAGAGAAACTTAATTTCACACCTCACTATGCCACCATCTTGGCCCATGTCTATAGGAATAAATTTAGCTAAGGACAGAAAAAACATATATACAGAAAACTATGAAAAAATACTAATAGAAGTCAAGGAAGACATTAAACAAATGAAAGGGCATACTGTGTTCATGGATTAGAAGACTAAAAATAGTTATATGTTAATTCTATGCAAATGGATGAATTAATTCAATTTAATGCTAATTAAAATCCCAACAACTTACTTTGCAGAAAAATAAGTACCAATTATGAAATTTATTTGGAGTGGCAGGGTGCCCCAAGTAGCTAAAAATATCTTAAGAAATTAAAATGAAGAAGGAGTCTGTTGTTACCTGACTTTAAAAGATATTATAAATGCACAGTGGTCAAAATTGTATGGTACTAGTATAAAGATAAATACAAATGGAATTGAATTAAGATTTCAGATGTTGACCTTCACTTTTATGGACAATTGATATTTTATAAGTGGTCAAATGGACTCAACTGGGATAGAGCAGCCTTCTCAACAAATGGTACTAGAAGAACTGAATATTCTTATGCAAAATGATGAAAGAGGATCCCTTTCTCACATTGTATGCAAAAATTAACTCAAAATGGAACAAAGACCTTAATATGCAAGCTAACAAGCTAACATCAAACATTTGAAAAAAATTATAAGAAAATATCTTAAACCCCTTGTGATAGTGGTTTCCTAGATATTACACCCAAAGTATGAACAATGAAAGAAGATATAGATAAGTGAGATCATCTCAAAATTGAATACTTTCCTGCTTCAAAGGATTTTGTCAGGAAAGTAAAAAGGCATATGCAGTGGAAGAAAATATTCTGAAAACTCATTTCAGATAAAGGTTTTTTTTTTTTTTTTGTCTTTTTGTTTTTTTTATTTGAGTCCCAGGTGTCAAATAAATACCTGAAGTTTCTGGGAATGACCAGTTTGTAAACAAACTGCTCAGTATTTCTGAATTTAGAAATAACAACAACTCATGAATATATGTAACTGTTGTAAGAGCTTACAAGATAGGACCCTATACAGTAGGCCCCAACCTGCTAACCCATGCTCTCAACTTCAGTTCATGAATTTTTTTTTTTTTAACATGGGCAGGCACTGGGAACTGAACTCAGGACTCTAGTATGGCAGGTAAGAACTCTGCCACTGAGCCACTGTTGCCCACCTTTCATGAAGTTTTTATAGCATAATCAGTTCATATGAGTGAGGCATGATAATATTTTTCTTTCTGACATTTTATTCATCATATAGCCCCCCAGGTTCATTCAACTAGTTGCATGCCTCACAAGTTCATTCCTTCTTGTGGAAAGTCAGTAAATCCATTGTATGTATGCACCATAGTTCCTCCTTCTATTCCTCAGTCATTGTACCTTCAGGCCTTCACCACCATAATCTATCTGAAGATATTTCCTTTTCTCCCACAAGGAATCATACACCTTCCCCATTCCACTTGCTGTTGACATTTAATTTTGGCATAAAGACACATTCATGGGAAGCATATTACAGTGTTACTGTTGACTATAGGCCCTGGCTTGCATTGTTTATACTTTTTCCCATATACCATCTATTTTTAATACACTGCCATGTTGGCATTTATTTGTTCTCTATCAAGTAAAAAAAATGTTTTTTTGATTTGTATATTTAATCACCATCATTTTCCACTCTTGCCTGTCCTAAATTATGCCATCTCAGTCTTTATCTTCTATCTTCCATTCTGGTTTCCTATGTGCCCCCAGCCTTTATCCCTCTATCAAACTCAAATTCAGCTTTATTCAATACATATTTTATGGAGCTACAACCAGGTAGTATTGTGCTATCCATTCCTGAATTTTTACATTCAATCTTGTTGCACACTCTGTATTCCTTCAGCACCAATTGCCCAATCTCTACCCTATTTCTATCTCCTGAAATCCTGTGTTCTTAACTTCAGTTCTCCAAGTTTGCTTATTTTCTCTTTTAGAATCTTAAATATATCAGACCACTGCCTTCTTGCATTCATGGTTTCTGCTGAGAAATGCACACATAGTTTTATTGGGCTTCCCTTGTATGTAATGGTTTGCTTTTCCCTTGCTGCTTTCAAAATTCCCTTTCACTTTGCTATCTAATAACCTGATTAGTAAGTGTCTTGGAATATGTCTGTTTGGAGCTGTTCTATCTTGGGTATCCTGCACTATTTGTATCTGTAATTTTATGTCTTTCATAAGAGATAGGAAAATTTCAGTGATGATTTCCTCCATGAGTCTTTCTGTTCCTTTTACCTGTCTTCTCCTTCTGGAAAACCCATAACACATACATTCATGCACTTCATGTTGTCATTAGATCCTGCTAATATTTTTCCATCCTTTTCCCTGCATTTTGTTTTGTGTGTTGGATTTCAGATGTCCAGTTCTCTCATTCACTAATCCTTTTCTCTATCTCTTCAAATCTATTGTTGTAGGTTTCCATTGTCTTTTTTTCTTTCATCTATTCTGCTGTGCTTTTTATTCCCATAAGTTCTGTGATTTTCGTTTTCAAACTTTTTTTCCAGACAAATATTATGTTTTATTGTCAACTTAAATTTTTTTTGGCTGATTCATCTGGGATATATTTATAGTTTTATGTGGCAATAAATTTCTCCACTTATAGTGAATATCTTCTCCTCCCAGAAATATGATGTACTTTGGTTTCAGAACTCATCTAACATATTATTTACAACTGATCCTTCAGCCTTTTCCTTTAGGTATGCTTTGTTTCCTGATGATTATATTTGCTTAGATTAGATAAGTCTTTTGCAAACAGGGCTATTAAAAGAATACATGATAGTAAAAATGACATTATAAACACACTCATGGAAAAAATAGTCACTTTATAATATTATAATAGAAAATTTTTATGAATGGCATCTCAATTTTGCTTTGTGCCTTTAAATTTAATAAACAATTTATACATATTTTAATTTAAATAAGATCATAGATATAAAATGCTTAGCACAGTCCTTGCACACAAGTAAATTTTCAATAAATGTTGGCTACTATTATTACTCTACTGAATATGCTCTGTTGAGAATGATCCTTGAAAATAAAAATATCAACTGCAAAGCTAAAATTAAAAAAAGATTGACCATAGTTCTGAGGGTCTATTTCTGAGCTCTCAGTTTTATTCCATTGATCAATATGTTTATCTTTAAACCAGTACCATGCTGTTTTGATCACTGTGATTTTATAATGTGCTTTGAAGTCAAGAAGCATGCTACCTCCCAACTCATCTTCTTTTCATGATGCTTTTAGCTATTTGGGTCACCTTACCATTACAGGTAAATCTGATAATTAGCTTTTCCATTTCTGTAAAGTAGGCTGTTGGACTTTCAGTTGGTATTGTTTTGAATCACTAGATCATTTTCAGTAGAATTTGACATCTTAATGCATTTAACTTCCCAATCCATGAATGCAGGGTGTCCTTCCATTTATTCAGGTCTTCCTTGATTTCTTTTGGCAATGTTTTGTGGTTGTACAAAAACCCTTACATCCTTAACTTAACCAAGGTTATACTCAGATATTTAATTATTTTTAGTTGCTATTGTGGGTGGAGTTTTTTCTGATTACCTCTTTGAGTAGCTTATTACTAATGTATAGAAATCCTATTCATTTTTGTGTGTTGATCTTATATTCCACTACTTTGCTGAGCTCATTTATTACCTCAAATAGCTTTGTCATAATTTTTTCTAGATTTTCTAAATATAGGATAAATGTTGTCTTAAATAGCAAAAGTTTTATTTCTTCCTTTTCAAATTGGATGCTTTTTTTTTCTTTTTATTAACTAATTGCTTTGACTAGAACTTCTAGCACAATGTTGAATAACAGCGGTGACAGTGGGCATCCATGTGTTGTTTCTGATCTAAGGGAAAACACTTCATTTTCTCGCCATTGACTATGTTGTTAGCTGTGGACTTCTCACAAATGTCCTTTCTCATGTTGAAGAAGTTTTCTTTGAATCTTGTTTCTGGAGTGTTTTATTAGGAAAGGATGCTGAATTTTGTAAAATGCCTTTTCTGCATCAATTGAAGTGATCATACAGTTTTCCCTTTTTGATTTGTTGTGTGCTGTGTTACATTATTTCATTTTCCTGTATTGGACCACCCTTACATACCTGGAATAAAACTCACTTCATCATGGTGTATAATTCTTTGAATCTGCTGTTAGTGTTTTGTTGAAGGTTTTGCATGTATATTCATTAGAGGGACAGGTCTGAAGTATTCTTTGCTTATGGTATCTTCAGCAGGTTTTCATATTAGGGTGATGTTAACTTCATCCTTAGGTGACTAGTTCAGTAGTAGTTCCCTCTTCTTCAATTTTTTGGAAGAGTTTGAGCAGGAATGTTATTAATTCTTCATGAAATGCTTGGTAAAGTTCAGCAGAACCTGGGCTTTTCTTTGTGGGAAGATTTTTGATGACTGATTCAAGCTCTTTACTTGTGATTGGCTTGTTGAAGTCTTCTATTTCACATGTACTCTTGTGCTTCCAGAAAATGGTGCCTTTCATCTAAATTGTCTAATTTGTTAGCATACAGTTATTCATACTATCCTCTTACAGTATTTTTTATTTATAAAAATAAAAGGGTCCTGGTAATTAACCTCTCACATTTCTGATTTTGTTTATTTGCATCTTCTCTTTTTATCTTTGTCAGTCTAGCAAAGGGTTTTTTAATTTTATAAATCTTCTCAAAGAACAAATTTTTGGTTTTACTGATTTTCTCCATTGTTATTTTGTTCTTCATTTCATTCATTTATGGCCTAATCTTTGTTATATCTTTCCTTCTGCATACTTTAAGATTAGCTTTCTGTTCTTTTTCAGTTTCTCCAATTGTTCAGATAGGTCTTTGATTTTAGCTTGCTTCCATTTTGATGTAGGCATGTAGGGCTATAAATTTCCCTCTCAACAATGTCTTTTCTGTGTCCCATAGATTTTGTTATGTTGTGTTCTCATTTTTATTCATCACAAGATATTTCCTGATTTCTCTTGTAATTACATTTTTTGCCTATTTATTGTTTAAAACCATGTTATTTAATCTCCACATATTTTTGAATTTCTTGTTTTCTGGTTGTTATTCATTTTCAGCTTCATTCCATTATGATAGACAAACTGCTTTGTATAATTTCCATTCTTTCAAATTTAGTAAGACCTGATTTTTGCCCCAGCAAAAATCTATCCTGGTGAATGTTCCATAAGCACTTGAAAAAAAATGTATATCCTGCTGTTTTTGCATGCAATGTTCTATATATGGCTGTTAGATCTAATTTATTTGTCAATATATTCAGGTTCTCTGTGTCCTTAATGAGCCTCTGTTTAAATTTTCTATCTACTGGAAAGAGTGGTGTATTATAGTCTCCCACTACTATTGTAGAGACATCTATTATGCCTTTCAGTTTTGTCAGTGTTTGCCTTCATGTACTTTGGGGCACCTTGATTAGATGTGTAAATATTTATGATAATTTCTTCTTGTTGAATTGCCCCTTGCATCAATATATAGTGTCCTTCTTTGTCTCATAACATTTTTGCATTTAAGTCTATGTTGTCTAATATTAGTGTAGGTACCCAGCATTTTTTTTTTTGGTTACTGTTTGCATGGAATATCTTTTCCCATCCTTTCACATTCAACATATTTGTGTCTTTGGGTCTAAAATGAATCTCCTGTAAACAGCATATAGTTGGATCATATATATATATGTATATATATTTTCACCTATTTTGCTGTCTGTCTTTTGATTAGGGAGTGTAATTCATCAGCATTCAATGTTATTACTGTAAAAGCCATCCTTCTACTATTTTATCCTTTGGCTTTTATTTGTCATATCTATTATTTTTCTCTCTTTTCATCCCTTCAGTTACCATTACTGATAGTTATCACTTCTATATTCTCCTCCAATCCTTTCTCTCTTATCTTTTTTCTTTCTTTCTCTCTCTCTCTCTCTTTCAGCCAGTGAACACCTTTTAGTATTTCTTGCAGGGCAGGTCTCTTATTAATGGACACTCTCAGCTTTTGTTTATCTGTGATATTTTAAACTCTCCCTCACTTTTTTTTAAACTTTTTTTTTTATTGTATAATATGGCATATATACAAAGCAAAGAAAGAAAAAAGCAATAGTTTTCAAAGCACTCTTCAACAAGTAGTTAGTTACAAGACAGATCCCAGAGTCTGTCATGGGCTACCATACCATCCTCTCAGAGTCTTCCTTCTAGCTGCTCCAGAATATAAGAGACTAGAAGGAATAAATATTTTTTTTTATCACCACAATCAACTCTTTTTTCTTTTTTGTGAAAAATAAAATACATACAAAAAAGCAATAAATTTCAAAGTATAGCACAATTAGTTGTAGAACAGATTTCTGAGATTGGTATGGGCCACAACTTGATGTTTTTACTTCTAGCTGCTCTAAGATACTGGAGACTAAAAGAAATATCAATTTAATGATTCACCAATCATATTCATTTGTTAAATTTCATCTTCTCTTTATAACTCCACCATCACCTTTGATCTTTCTATCCCTCTCTTTAGGAGTATTTGGGCTATGGCCATTCCAACTTTTACATGTTGTGAGGGGCTGTCAATAATATGGGCTAGGGATATGGAACAAGCTGATGTTCTTAGAGAGAATGGGCTCTCTAGGTTCCAGGACCCATCTGGTCCAGGGACCAATCTGGAGGTTTTAGGTATCTGGAAAGTTACCCTAGCACATGGAACCTTTGTAAAATCTTACGTACCACCCTTGGTGTTCTTTAGGATTGGCTGGGATGGTTTTGGTTGTGGTATGGCCAGTCATGACAGGCAGTAATGTCTAACTGAAGCTTGCATAACAGTGAACTCTCAACTCCACTTGAGCTCTCTCAGCCACTGACACCCTATTAGTTACACTTCTTTTCTCCCTTTTGGTCAGAATGGAACTGCTGATCCCATGGTGCCAGGGCCAGACCATCCCTGGGAGTCACCTCCCATGACACCAGGGAGACACTCACCCCTGGATGTCATGCCCTATATAGGGGGGATGGGCAATGATCTCACTCACAGAGTTGGGCTTAGAGAGAGTGAGGCCACATCTGAGCAACAAAAGGGGTCTTCCAGAAGTAACTCTCAGGCATACCTATAGGTAGTCTAAGCTTCTCTGCTTCCTACATAAGCTTCACATGAGTAAGCCTCAAGATGAAGGGCTTGGCCTATTGATTTGGGTATCCCTAAAGTTTGACACAGTATAAGGGGAGTCCCTGATGGCAAAGTTTAATAGTTCCACATTTTTTCTCCCATCCCTCAAGGGACTTTGCTAATACTTTTTGATTATTTGATGAATTTATTCTAGGATGTATCCAGGCATTACATTAAGCTATACAGGATTAAAGGCCCTCATTCTTATTTTGGGCTCCCACTGTTTCGATTGTTCACATGAGCTACCCAGACAGGTTGAGTTAGCATTATCTATGTGCTACAGACAGTTAGGTTCCAGCAAAATAAATCTTTCTTCCTTTGGTCTCAAAGAATAGGTGTGGTTCTAAAATATAGGCAATATCTCCCTTACCCTGTGTTCTTAATTACTTTAATCTCGACCTGATCAGCTTCATTCATATCTCTAAATACCAATTTATATATATATATAAATATGAAATTTTATATATATATACCAATTTATATATATATATATGTGAAATAGCCCATCAACATTCAGAAATAATAATTACCACTCCAGACTAAATGTGTCTGCCATAAGAGCTTACAATCTAGGCCCCTGTTTTCTTATAAGCATTTTCTAGAGGAGACCATACAATAATTGTTATTTCATTTCTGGCTTATTTTGCATCAATAAATGCCTGACAGGTTCATTTGCATCATTGTATGCCTCGTGGCTTTGTTCCTTTTTCTAGCAGCACAATATTTGATCATATGTATCCAGCAATGTTCGCCAATCTACTTCTCAGTCTGTACATCCTTCAGCTGTCTGCATTCATTAGGCATCATGTATAATGCCCAAAGCCCACAGTCAGTCAACACTTTCAATTTTAGATAATTTCATTGTTCCCAAGAGGAAGATAACCAATACTCACACCCTTACCACAGAGAAAATCTAAGCCTCCCCATAACGCTTGTACCTCCCTTCATTATTTACCTCTGCTGTTACTGTGATACTGATGATATTTTCCTGCTAAACACAACCCACAGCATGCAATAGCAGTTTTTCTCCATACCCTGGACTTAAATAATCTTTGTACATGAATCATACCTTTGAAGTAGTTCCTGCAGGAACTAATTTATATTTCTAATATTAATCAGTGGGACACATAGGTATATACAAACCCCTTTCAATCTTGTTCACCTTCAATATGGTACTATTACTTATAGACCTGCTAGAATCCACCTTCCCTTCTGTCTCTTCCTTTATATTTGATTTCAACCTCCTTAGCTAACCATTCACTCACCTCTAGCTTCTATGTATCTCTAAGTCCCCTATATTCTGTATTATAAGCCTCTGATTTTATCTGTATCATGGTCATAAAAGTGGAATCATACAGTATCTGTCCTTTTGTGTCTGGTTTATTTCACTCAGCATTATGTCCTCAAGGCCTATCCATTTTGTCATGTGTTTCAGGACATCATTTCATCTTACTGCTAAAAAATATTCCATTGTATGTATATACCACATTTTTTAAATTCACTCATCTGTTGATGGGCATTTGGATTGTTTCCATCTTTTGGCGATTGTGAATAATGCTACTATGAACATCAGTGTGCAAATATCTGTTTGTGTCACTGCTTTCAGCTCTTCTGGGTATATACCAAATAGTGCTATTGCTGGGTCATAGAGCAACTCAATATTTAGTTTCCTAAGGAACTGCCAAAATGTCTTCCTTAGCAGCTATACCATTTTAAGTTCTCACCAGTAGTGCATAAGTGTCCCAATTTCTCCACATCACTCCAACATTTATGGTTTCCTGTTTGTTTAAGAGCATCCATTATTATAGGTGCACAGGGCAGGGCACAACAGTGCTGTGATGTGTTGCAGCTCAGGTATAGGTGCAGGCTGGGGATGCTACACTGTTGCCTGTGATTGTGGGTGCCCAGTGGCGGGGAGTATGTGGCTGTGGGGTGCACTTGTCAGGGGAGCAGAGCCGTGGTGTGTGCTGGTCTAGGGCACGGGGCCCTTTGTGCTCATGCGCAGAGCTAGTGCAGCAGGTCAGCATTACGCCTGAATGGGCTTGGGGTAGATGTGGCCTGGCTGCACAGATCGGTGCTTTCCTAGAGCTGGGGGATGTGAATGGGGGCCGTGCACATGCATGGATCTGGGAGTGGTGTAAATTGATCTACCCCTATGCAGAGCTCAGGGAGGGCAGGGTAGGGCTGCAGGAATGTCTGGGCTGAAGATGGGTGTAGACTGTGTGTTAAGCGCCTGTAGCCTTTATGCACTGGTCACAGTCTGCAGGGAGCAGACAGGGGAGGTAGGGCTTGGGAGGAGTGGGACGAGACTACAGCTGCACAGGAGAAGTGGTTTGGGCTAAGCTTGTTGTGGGGTTATGGGGCTCATAGGCATGTGAGGGGTTGGCAAGGGGGGGTGCTTGAAGCATGGGGAGTGGGAGCTGGTGACAAGATTCAAGTGCCTGGGGTGTGGGGTGAGTCACGGGTCAAGAGACTGTGTTGGTGAGAGTAGCGCATTCAGGGGAGTGTGGATTGGCTTACTTCCTAGTCCCCATCTCCCTGTCTGTGCACTCCTGAGGGCTCCAGGCTTCTGCCTTAGGCTGTCTGCACCACCCAGAGGGTCTCTGGTTCTTTGCTTCTAAGTTCTTCAGCTTTTGCAACCAAGCTGCCCTATGTGGTGCAGAAGACTCTGCCAGGTCACTTGCACCCTGGAATCACCATCTCAGTCACCTTCCCATCCCTTCTCTAGCAGTTTCTTGAAGCATGGTTGAACTGGATCTATCCCATTCCACCATCTTCCTGCAACTTCGGGCACTTTTCCAAACTTTTGATTTCTTCTTTTTGTTCACCCAATGTCTTCTTTATATCCTCCCTCAACTCATTGATTTGATTTTTGATGAGATTTTTACATCTGTTTGAACATCATGAATTGTTTTTTTTAAGTTCTGTATCTCATTTGAATTGTTGCTCTATTCCTTTGACTGAGCCATATATTAATTTTTGCTGGTGTGTAGGCATTTGATTTCCTTACTTGGTTTATTCTGCAGGTTGTTTGCACTCTTTTGCCTAGGATTTTCTTGCTGGATGGCTTTGATCTCTATCTGCTCTTTGACATTAGCTCAACTTATTCTAGACCTCTAGCATAGTTATGTTTGATCAGAATTTATTAGTTCTTGTTTTTCTTTTTCTTGCCCTGCCTTTATAGAGTGTTTCTTTTTTTTTTTTTTTCATTTGAGGAGGGTCTCTTCAGATATTATAGATCCCAGTCAGATATTCCCAGACCAGACTGGCTCATGTCTCAGGAGGAAAGAGTCACCACATTAGTTTTCTCTGAGGGTGAGACCCAGCAGGTTGTCAGACTTTCCTAAGAAGCCTCTAGACTCTATGCTTTTCCTATCTTGCCCAGTATGTTGTTCTTGTCTGCCCATGTTTTTCTACCAGCATAAAGTGATGTGTGCCTTTAATTTCAGCAGACTATCCTTGCTGGGGGCATGGTTGAAATAGAGGTGAGGTTGTAGGCTGGCATTAATTGCTTCAGTTTCCAGTCTCTGGTGCTTGAATTCTTTGAGGGAGGAATTCAACTTGAGCTGGGCCCTACATTTTTCTTGGGAAAGGTACAGCCTTTATGGAGCTAACTCCTTTCACCTGGCCATTTACATTGTCTCTCAGACAAGCTTAATTCTGCCCTTGTCTGGGACATTGCTGGAGCCTGAGAAGTCTTCCAGTTCTATCTAATAAGCTGTTAAGGAGTAGGGAGAAAAAAGCCAAAAAAGAAAGCCTTTTCATAGAGGGACCATCCTCCTTAGATTTTTCAATCAAGAGCTTAAGTTGGTTCACATCTCTATTTATCTCCAGGCTCTATGTGCCCCCTTTCTTGGAGGTCCAGCCCTTTTCAAGTATTTTGTGCTGTCCAATGCAAAAAGCCTCTCTTTTTTGTTGTTGTTGTTGTTTTTTATCTATCAGCTCTGCCACCTCTCTGCCAGGCCAAAAACTCCTGGTACCTTTAGTGCTTATTCCAGGTTTATCTGGGCTGAGGGCCTATTTTCAGTAGTCAGAATTTGTTAATTAATTCTGCAAGTGGAGCTTGGTTGAGCTAAATCTTTGGTGCTAGTGCAGTCTGTTTCCTTTCCCCTTGGGGAACCAGTCTACCACCCATGGGGAAGGGGCACCAGCCTCCATGACTTAGGAGACTTACAGTTCTGTGTGGGGTCTCAGCTATTCCACCTGATCCAGACTGGTGTACTCTGTGTATCCAGTCACCAATGTAGCCCCAGCAGTTATTCTGTACTGTTGCTGGCTATTTACTAGCTACTCTAGAGAATGAACTAAATTTCACTCCTCACTAAGCCGCCATCTTCCAGATAAGGTTTAATATCCATAATATTAATATTAAAAACATTGATATCCAGAATATATATAGAGAGATCCTACAACTCAACAACTGAAAGGCAAACCAATTTAAAAATGGGTAAAAGACATGATCAGATACTTTTCCAAAGAAGTACACATAGCCCAAAAACTTATGAAAAAATGGCCCAATATCATTTGGCTGTTAGGGAAATGCAAATCAAGACCACAATGAAATATCACCTTACACCTACTAGAATGGCCATTATTGAAAAAACAGAAAAAACAAACAAACAAACAAACAAAAACAGAATACTACAAGTGCTGGAGAAGATGTGCAGAAATTAGTATACTCATTCACTGTTGGTGGGAATGTAGAATGGTCCAACCACTCTAGAAGTTAGTGTGGTTGTTCTTTAGGAAGCTACATAAAGAATTGCTATATGATACAGCAATCCCATTATTAAGTACATGCAGCTGTAAGACAAGATAAAGTCATGAAGCATGCAACAACCTGGATGAACTTCGTGAATGTTATATTGAGTTAAATAAGCCAGGGACAAAAGGACACATACTGTATTGTCTCACTAATATGAACTAACTGTAATGAGCAAACTCTGAGAGCTAATTTTGAGAACACAGGTTATCAGGAGATGGAGAGTAGGCAAAATTTGGGCATTTGATTCTGAAGAAGTACAGAATTTTAACCAGAATTGATTGTAAAGATCCAGAAATGGACAGTGCAATATTATGCATAATATTATACAGATAATGAACAAAGCTGAATGTGAGTGTATTTGAAAGAGGAAAGCTGGCAACATGTAGGACACCAGAAGGAAAAATAGAGGATAAAAACTGGCATTGTATAACATAGAAAAACCTAGATAGATAATAAGGATGATTAAATATAGAAATAAAGGAAAGAAAGATTTTGCTTGAAGGAGAACAGTTTGAATGTCACCATTGCAAGATGTTAAAAAATAGATAATATATGGAAAGATAAAATTAATGCAAGCTAGGGTCCATGGTTATCACTTAAATTACTTTATAATTTATAAATGTTCCTTTATAAATGTAACAAAGACAATATACCAAAGCTAAATGTCAATAAGAGAGGGATATAAGGGAGAGGCATGGGATTCTTACTGTTTCTCTTATTTTTCATTGTTTCCTTTTCTCTTCTTTCTTTGTGAAAGACATGGAAATGTTCTTATATAGATTGTGGTGGTAAATGTATAACCATGTGATTATACCAGGTAGCATTGATTGTACACTTAGGATTGACTATATGATTTGTGAATAAAACTGTTTAAAGAATAAATGGAAGGACACAAGTGCTGGAGAAGTTTTCAAGGGAGAGATACATCTATTCATTATGGATAGGGGAGTAGCATGGTGCAGCACCTCTGGAGGACAGTGTGGTTTTTCCACAGAAGGCTAATATAGGTATGCCCCATGACCCTGTAATCCCATTAGTTGAGAAAGACATTGAAGAAATGAAAGCAGGGACATAAATAGGCATTTGCACACTGGTGTCTGTGCAGCATTATTCATGATTTACAGTGAATGGAGGAGGCCTAAGGTACATTGATTGATGAATGGAAAGGTGAAGTGTCATTTATATACACCATAGACTATTGAGTGGCTGCAGGAAAGAATGAAGTTGTGTGGTATGCAACTAGGTGAATGAAACCTGAGGAGCATTATGTTGAGAGAAATAAACCAGAAAGAAAAGGACCAATTATGTATGCTCTCACTAAAATAAACTAAATATAATGAGGAAATTCTGATAATTGAATTTGAGTTTATAGGTTAACAGGAGATAGTGTGTGGGCAGAGGGAGGGCAATCAAAGATTAAGGTGGACGGATTGTTCAAAGAGGCTCATTGGAAAGATTCCTAGATTGTAAACTCTTACAGAAGCCATATCTATTTATGAGTTTTAACTGTTATTTCTAAGTTCAGGGATGTTGTGTTTTTTGTGTATAACCAGATATTTCCCTGGGAGATTGGATATTTTTGAGATACCTGAGACTCAGAGTTAGCATTCTGCAGCTCTGAAAGCCACCATTACTCCACTCAACAACTGTTAAAAGAAGCTGATAAAAAGAGATCAGACTCCAATTAGAGGTATGAATATAAAGGACCTGATTAGTACTAAAGTAAATGAGAATGCAGGATAAAGGATGATATTGTCTGTATTTTAAAGCTTCAATTTCTGTGTGAGAACAAGGGAAGAGTTGATTATTTGGTCCAAAATTTAAATTTTCTGTAGCACACTATCTAATTTAACTTGTCTGATCAGTTTATTTAAACAATGTAATTACATGGAGCCTAGAAAAGGGGACAAGATCTTGTTCTGTACACATGCAACATGTAGAACACCAGAAGGTTCCATAGTATTTAGAGCAGAAAATGAAAAATTATGCACAGAGTTCCCTTGAAGGACTCAAAATTTAATAAGCCATGCCATCAATCTTAATATTTCCTCCTATGAAATTAATTCTGCAATGGTGAAGCTAATCTTGCTTGTAATTATGCCTGTGTTACCCCCAAGAGAGCCTCTTTTGTGGCTCACAAGTGACCTCTCTCTTTAAGCCTACTTTGCACATAAACTCACTAACCTACCCCATATGTGGACTCCCAGCCATTTAAATGTCCCTGGCAACATGTGACATTACTCCTAATGATGGGTCTGGCCCTGGCATCATGGGATTCAAATGCCTTCTTGATTAAAATGGATATAAAAAATGTAGGAAAATAAAGTTTCAATCACTAAGACATTTCGGACTGAGTCAAGAGAACATTCTAGAAGTTACTCTGCTACAAGCCTTGCCAGATAGTGCAAATTACCACAGTATGACAAGCCCAAACCAACAGTATTCCTGAAAACCCTAAGAGTGTCCTGGGTTCTATCTGAGTCTCTTTAAAAGTTTTTCTTGAGTTTATTTTTTTCAGAAACTTAAATTAGCCCCAAAACACAGAGGTACCAGTCTCTCCAAGAACAACAACCCATTTCATTCCTCTATGACATAAAGTCAACACCACTTTCCAGTACAAACCAGTTAAAATGGTCATTACCCAGCTACCCCTGAAGATTAAGAAAAGGATCAAATTATAGGGAGGATACATAACTGAGAACTTAGCATGTAACAAATGTCTGTAACTACTGAGTCATAATACAGATAGTTCTTTATGTTGTGTAATGTTTTAGAATAGTCAGAAGAAAATACCTGAAATTATTTAACTGTAATCCAGTAGCCCTGAACTTTGGTAATGATTGTATAAGTGTATAGCAAAAAACAAAGTCATTTGTGTTTGTATGGATCTACATCTGGATGCTTTCATCGATTCCACTGATCTATATATCCATTCCTGGCAATATCACACCATCTTAGTTGACCTACCCCTATTATACATCTTAACATTGGGTAGACTGTAACACTAGTGGTTAATAAGAAAGAGGGTAAGGGGTATAGACTGTTTGGGGTCTTCTTTTTCTTTTTATTTCTTTTTTCTGGAGTAATGCAGAGTTCTAAAAAGACATGGTGATGAAGGCACAATCACAGTGATGATACTGTGAACCATTGTTTTTATACTTTGGATGGATTGTATGGTGTGTGAATATATCTCAATAAAATTATATTAAAAACATAAAAAACAAAACTAGCTTGTGTTGGTACTTGGTGAGAACTTAATAATTAATAACAAATAGTTTTTCCTAACAATTTATATCTGGGGCCCTTCTCTCGGGGCATCTAAATTCTTCCGTACCTCAGAATGAGAATCCTAATGAGAGAAAGAATTAAAATGGATCCAAATTGTTGTGTCCCTAGCACCTCACAAAAACCATATCACATAATATAGGCTTTTGAAGATTCCTAAAGTTAAAATTCAGACCTGTACCTCTTGTTTTTACATAGCAAATAGATGAGGAAACCATTTAACCTCAGCAAGAGTCAAAAAAAACTTCAGCAAGCAGCAGAAAATGTGTACAGAGTGGAGGTACTAAACATATAAGAAGCTATATACAAAATAGCCATGTTTAAAGTGTTTAAAAAATTCTTAGTATTAAGCACAAGAAATTTAAAATGCATTTTTAGTCACTTAACAGTGGAATCAAAGGACTGGAAAGTGAAAGAGGAGACTAAAGCAGCTACAACAATTAAAACCAAAGACACTGTGTTACTGCTTCAAAAGGTTAAAAATAAATAATTTTTCAATTAAAATTGATTATAAAACACAACTATCTTTCAAAGATAAAGTATGAATCCTGAGAAGTTGACAGCACTATTGGTAGAGTTGAAGAATTCTCTTACAAAATTGAGAGGAGTCATCTGAGGAAAAAAAGCTAAAAATATACATTTCCCACCAAAAGAGATGATAAAGTTTTATGAAGAATTTCTAAAATGCAAGAAATAGGAAAAAGTACCAATAATCACCAACACTTCACATTTTCATGGCTGTGGGAAGGGAAATAGAAGGGATCCATAGGTCCTCAAATGGACCTGAGAACAGATGGGGCAAAAAGGATTCAACAGTTTCACCAAAAATGAAACTGAGGGTGGTAAGCACTGACCTAATAACAGTGAAATGTGGGGAGAAAGTATAACCAAATGTGAAGAAAGATAGCACTAGTAGAGGTAGAAATTGACCAAAATGGGGATAATAGGTTGTATCAAAGCAGTAGATATAATCAATTCAATAAAGTATTACAAAAAGATATGATTCACTTGTGATTGAGATGAAAAGCTAAACCTACAGGACCAATGGTTCAGTATTTATGAGGAAAATTGTCATGAAATATTTGCCTTTTCATCAGAGATGATTTTGTGATTGAATTTGAATAATAAGAAAAGATATTTACAGGCAATAGCAGAAAGAGCAACTCATATCAGGGGAGAAACAGAAATCCATCCATCAACACTTAAATTCAGATGTCAACAGATCCAGGTTTAAAAATTTTTGAGGAAAGTGTCTTCTAAAATATCATTCTCAGTCAAGTTCTCATTCGAGTACAAAGGCAATACACAAACATTTAGATAATGTATTAACTAAGTCCTCTAACACATTTGTTTCCAACTTCAACAACAAAACTAAGGTGTGAATAGTCCAGCTAAGGAAGTGTTTCATCAAGTCAAATACTTTAGAAATAGAATAGCTGTGGGGAAAAAAGGAAAAGATTAAAGAATGTATTGTAAATATGTAAATTTAGTTATATCATTCAAATTACCAGCAAGTTTGTGTACCTGTATGCTTGTATATGTATATAGCAGCATTATTCATAATTGCCAATAAGTTAAAACTCACAAATGTCAATCAATTGATGAATCTATAGCAAGAATGGCATATCTATAAACTGAGTATTAACCAGAAACAAAAATAAATGAAACACTGATGCCTGCTGCATTCTGAATGTACCCTGAAAATATTATGCTAAGTGAAAAACACCAGACAGAAAAGGCCCAATTGTGAATGATTCATTTTATATAAAATGCTCCAAGTCAGGAAATATATATATAATAGAGTATTGGTTGCCAGATGATTGAGGATAAAGGTGTGTGAAGTGACTCAATGGATATGGAGTTTCTTTATGGGATAAAGAACATGTTTTGGATAAGATATTAGCAATGATTGCACAAGTGTGCAAATATACAATAAACCACAGAATTGTATATGCTTTAGCATTTGTGTATATTCTTTCAATTTAAAAATATGTGAGAAAAAAGTTTTTAGTAATTCATTAAAAGCATATGAGGAGAGATAAGAAGGAAAGAAAAATAAGGGTGGTTGTCTGGCCACAGTTAATTATATGTGTAATTTTGTATTTTTAAAATAGCTGCAAGTCTGAGGAAATTTCCTATAAGTTAGAAAAGTTTCTTAAAGTTTTAAAGAGCTCGATAAGCAGAAGATTGAAAAGGTTCTGCAGTTTATAAACAATCTGATACATTTTCATGGCATTTGCATATCTCTGAAAATTTTGTTATGCTTGAATAGAAAATAAAACCTGGAAGGACCATGAACCCTCTTTATAAACAACGTAATTTCCATTGATAGCCAATTGTTAATTTGCTGAGGTATATTTTATTTAAACCCAGAAGGGTAGGTTTTAAATCATTTTAAAATTATTTCTACTCTTTGATATTTCTTTATTAATAAAATGAGTTATTATTTTCTCATTAAACTAAATAATAGCTATGCTTTTAAGCAAATGTATAGAAATAAAAAATAGAACAGAAGGTAAAATAATATAAACTAAATCATGAAAACAACAGAAAGCAACTTCTTAGTACAGATATATAAATCACATATATATATACATATATAAATATATGATGCTATCTTAGAATTTCAACTTAGTAATAGACATTTTTTATATACCTGTTCCATGCGTCAATAAATATTTTCATAAGTTCCTGGTTTAATGGCTGTTCAGGTCCTGGCTCTATGTTAACATCCATTAATTAAAAATGATTCCTTGCTATAGGTATTGAGACTGCTTTCAATCTAATAATGTAACTATTTATTCACTGTAGATTTTGTAACATTTATCTTTGTGCAAATATCTTATTTTCTGAAGATACAACCCAGGAGTGTAATTTCTACATTATTGGATATACAGATTGGCAAGAAAATTTAGACATATATTAAATAACAACTCCAAATAGTATCCCAATTTTTAGTTATGGACATGGTTTATCACACTCTCGGTTTCATGAAAACACAGTTCACTGTTATGTTTGTTTTAATATTACCATAAGTACATATGTAAAACTTTTCAATTGCTTGTTTATATATTTTGTGTTTTATGGGTCTTCATTTTTTCTTGTAGATTTGTCTTAGGTACTCATATATACAAAAAAATCAATAAATGCTGCTTGTCACAGATGTTGAATTGTGATTAACTTATGGAGCTTTATGAGTTAGAGTTTAATATTTATGATGTAAGATCTCTGAAATAGTTTTTTTCATCATTTCGATGTTTTTTTATATCTCTCACATAAACACGTATACATGAGCCTGTTGTAATTTTTTCAGGGTATTGCTTTCACTTTTATGAAATTATTGCCTCAAGCTCTTATCACTACATTGAATTATATATCTCTTCTGTCAAAGGAAAATTAGTCCCAAAAGCACTTTGAAAAGATTTCATAATTTTGTTACTACTTAGATATTTTAAGTATGTCATTTATTAAATCCTTGTATATGAATTTGTACAAGACATTCAAGTGAGCATTTGATGTGCCTTTGCCTGATTTCTAATGAGGTTGAGTGATTTTCTGTGCATTTGTTGACGTTTTGAAATTATGCTTTGTGATGCAACCTCACATATGTTGTCCTTTTTTCCATTAATTTTTCTGTCACTTATTTCTTTGTAGAACATCATTTTTTTTCTAGACATATGTCATTGCTTGCCTACATGGTAAATAGCATCTCTCACTTTCTGGATTGCCATTTCATTCCTAAAACGGGCCTTTCCAGTGAACAGCATTTTTGAATGTAAATTTCATTCAATTCAATCAGTCTTCCTTTATTGATTGTAAATTTTGTTTTATTTTTTGTGAATTTTTTCCTTACTGTTTTGCTTTTCCAAGTTATACCATTAAGCCATCTGCAACTGATTTTGTATAAAAGATGAAGTAGGCATCAGGTTTTAGTTTTTCCATGTATTTATGCAAACGACATAGCAAGGTGTATTGAAAATACCCCACCCCACTACTATTTTGCTTCAGGGCCAAATTTGTTGCAGTTCAAGTAAATAAATACATATATTTCTGAAAAATTTTCTATCTACTTGAT
Source organism: Myrmecophaga tridactyla (assembly GCA_004026745.1). Lineage (NCBI taxonomy): Eukaryota > Metazoa > Chordata > Mammalia > Pilosa > Myrmecophagidae > Myrmecophaga > Myrmecophaga tridactyla. The sequence goes on from PVIY010017364.1 coordinate 45,896, forward strand.
ACAAGTCCTTTGCTCCTCTCCATACTGTCTAACAATATTCTTTATAATTTGTCTTGTTTCTGGGAAGAAGCAGATCAAGCTTGTTCCTGTAAGCAGAGCAAAGGAGGGGTTCTGGGAACAGAGAGAAGATTTTTTCAGATTAGACTGATACAAACTATTTCAACAAGAGTTCCTTACAGTTAAAATAAATTCAGGGTTGCTTAAGTGAAGTGGCCATTAAAAAACATGATTTTCTAGTACTGAAGACTATACTAAGGATTTTTACCTAAGGGATTAAATTGAATATTTTTCTATTTCTTGAGCTATCATTTTTATTCCTTTTTAATTACAGAAGCAATGCATGTTCAGTGTAGAACAAGTTTGCAGTTTATCTTCATGTCATTAAATACTTTCCATGTTGTTACATATCTTAAAAACTTCCACAAAATTTTTATTGACAAAATTGATAACAATAATTGAGTAATTTTTTTTGATGGTATAAATCTACTAATTATTTTGGGGGAATAATTGAGGGTCAGAGTTAGGGTACCCTATTATCAAAATCAGCTGTAGGGCAGGCCATGGTGGCTCAGCAGGCAGAGTTCTCACCTGCCATGTCAGAGACCCAGGTTCGATTAATGGTGCCTGCCCATGCAAAAAAAAAAAAATCAGCTGTAAATGTTCATCTGTTAATGCTGATCTTTAATGAGACTTTACACATTTCAACTTAAATAACTTTTTGCACAGATAGGTAATGCCAAATACTGATATCAATCTGCAAGCATATTGAGAATTTTCACTTCATGAAAGGCATTTAGGGAATTTTATTGGAGACTTCCTTGATAATTGTCTTTGAGCATGTATTACACTGCTGACTCACATTTACTCCACCTCTTTTTTTCATTTTTGTGAAAAATAGCATGTATACAAAAAGGCAATAAATTTTGACATGCATTGCAACAATTAGTTAGTTGTTGTATAACAATTAGTTGTAGAACAGATTTCAGAGTTTAATATGGGTTACAATTCCACAATTTTAGGTACCTGCTCTAAGGCACAGGAGACTAAAAGATTTATCAGTATAATGATTCAGCAATGATACTCTTTTGTTAAACTTGATTTTCTCTGTATAACTCTACCATCACCTTTGATTTTTCTCCCACTCTTTAGGGATGTTTGAGCTATGACCATTCAAACATTTTCATGATGCAAAGGGGTGTCAATAAGATGGAATAGGGAGATGGAAGTAGTTGATGTTCTGGAAAGGCTGGTGCCTCTGCATGTTGGGACTTATCTGGTCCAGGGGTGCATCTAGATGTTGTAGGTTTTTGGAAAGTAACCCTAGTGCATGGAACCTTTGTAGAATCTTATATAATGCCCTAGGTATTCTTTAGGATTGGCAAGAATGGTTTTGGTTGGGGTTTGACAAGATGTTATAGGTAGCAACATCTAACTGAAGCTGCATGAGAGTGACCTCCAGAGTAGCTTCTCAACTCTATTTGAACACTCTCAGTCACTGACACCTTGTTACACTTCTTTTCCTCCTTTTTGTCAGGATGGCATTGTTGATCCATGATGCCAAGGCCAGACTCTTTCCTGGGAGTCATCTCCCATGCTGCCAGGGAGATTTTCACCCCTGGATGTCATGTTCCATGTAGCAGGGATGGCTATGATTTCACTTGCAGAGTTGGGCTTAGAGAGAGAGAGGCCACATCTGAGCAACAAAAGATGACCTCTAGTAGTAACTCTTAGGCATTGCTATAGGTTGGCTATGATTCCCTGCTACATATATAAGCTTCACAAGAGCAAGTCTCAAGATCAAGGCGTTGGCCTATTGATTTGGGTGTTCCTAATGTTTGACATAGTATCCAGGGTTTCCAGGGTTGTAAAGTATAAGAGTTCCATGTTTTTCTCTCTCATCCCTCAAGGGACTTTGCTAATCCTTTTGATCATCAGAGATATATACTTTGGGATATATCCAGGCATTACACTGACCTGTACAGGATTAAAGACTCTCATTCTTACTCTGGGCTCCTGCTGTGTTTGGATTGTTCAAGTGATCTATCCATATGGGTTGAGTTAGACTACGTGCTACAGAAAATTTAGGTTCTGGACAAAACAAAACTTTTCTAAATGAGATCATACAATAATTGCTCTTCTGTTTCTGGCTGATATTGCCTCACCAAATGTCCCACAGATTCATTCACATCATTGCGTGCCCCACAATTTCATTCTTTTTTGTAGCAGCACAATGCTCAGTCATATGACCATCGTTTGTCAATCTACTTCTCAATCAGTACATCTTTCAGCCACTTCCATCTACTGGGACTCATGTATAATGTTCAAAGTCAAGAGTCCACCAACACTCTTTGTTTTAGATAATTTCATTGTTCCCAAGAGAAAGATAGCCAATAGCCACTCCCTCAGCAAACAGAAACTCCAAGCCTCCCCTAACCCTTGTTCCTCCCCTCATTATGTACCCCTGGTATTGTTCCATTACTGTTGATGTTTTCCTGTTAAACATAGCCCATAGTATGCAATACCAGTTTCCCCCCTATGCCCCCAAATTATACACTCTTCGTACAGGATTCATACCTTTTCACTAGTTCCTGTAAGAACTTGTTTTTATCTGTAGTGTTAATTGGTGGGACACATGAGTCTATACAACCCCTTTCAGTCATGTTCACCTTCAATATAGTAACATTACTTATAGACCCCCTATAAGTAATGTTCTTGACTTCTGTCTATTCACTTACATTTAAGTTCAATCTCATTAGCTAAACATTCATTGTATCTAGTTTCCATTTATCTCTAGGTCCCCTATATTCTGTATTATCAGCCTCTGATATTACCTTTATCATGTATTATAAAAGTGGAATCATACAGTATCTGTCCTTTAGTGTCTGGTTTATTTCACTCAGTATTGTGTCCCCAAGGTTCATCCATCTTGTCATGTGCTTCAGGACATCATTTCATCTTACTGCTGTATAATACTCCATCATATGCATATACCACATTTTATTAATCCATCATCTATTGATGGGCATTTGGATTATTTCCATCTTTTGGCAATTGTGAATAATACTGCTGTGAACATTGGTGTGGAAATCTCTGTTTGTGTCACTGATTTCAGCTCTTCTGGTTATATATCAGGTAGTAGTATTGGTGGGTCATAGGGCAACTCAATATTTAATTTTCTAAGGAACTGCCAGACTGTCTTCCAGAAGGATTGTTCCATTATATATTCTCACCAGCAGTGCATAAGTGTCCCAATTTCTCCACATCCTCTCCAACATTTGTAATTTCCTATTTGTTTAATAGCAGACTTTCTTAAAGGTGTAACAAGTTATCTTGTTGTAGTCTTAATTTGCATTTCCCCTATAGCTAATGAAAATGAGCATTTCTTCATGTGCTTTTTAGCCATATGTATTTGCTCTATAGAAAAATGACTATTCATACATTTAGCCCACTTTATAATTGGTTGCTTGATCTTTTGTTGTTGAGTTGTATGTTTTTTTTTTTATGTATACAGGATACCAAACATTATCTGGAGTGTGATTTCCAAATTTTTTCTCCTATTGAGTTGGCTGCTTCTTCACTTTTTTGACAAAGTCTTCTGAGGTGCAAGTTCCTGTTTGTCTATTCTTTCTTTTGTTGCTTGTGCTTTGGGTGTAAAGTTTAAGAAGCTGCTGCCTATTACTAGGTCTTGAAGATGTTTCCCTACATTTTCTTCTAGGTCTCCCTGATTTTTG